>JABCRI010000971.1:0-34449 GCA_015143295.1 Tetracentron sinense
GGGGAAGGGGTTAGGCACCCCGGCACTTCCACTTTCAGTGGTTCCCTACTGGCTAGGGTTAAGCCAAATTAATCTCAGATTTAATCAAATGCCTTAAGTATTTAAGAAAATGCTAATCTAAGAAGGAGAAAATCCTAGATTAGGGTCGAACCCGAGTTGGGCTGCCTACGTACTCACATATGGGTGAGATCAGACCGAGCGTAGTTCTAGCACATGAGCCCGTGCCAAGGCTAGGGGTGTGTGTGTGTGTGCACCGAGGGTGGCTTAAGGTCTAGCCGCAAGGCTAGGGTTGGTTGACCGGGTTGGTCAAGTGCTTGGTATTGGGCCCGGTAGGCCTAAGATAAGTCCGATAGACTAGGGTTGGGCCCGGTAGGCCAAGGGTGAAGCCCGGTAGGCTAGCTTGGGCCCGGTAGGCCGAGATTGGGCCTGGGAGGCCAAGGATGAGCCCGGTAGGCTAGGGCTTGGCTCGGTAGGCCGAGGTTAGGCCCGGTAGGCCAAGGAGGGAGGTCCGGTAGGCCCAGGGTGTCTTAACGAAGGGTTAGGGTTGCTAACCGAGGTTAAGAAAGGTGATTAACCCTAGTCAGGGGTACTAACCATGGTTAAAAAAGTCAAATCTCAGATTTTTTGGTCTTTTTGAATTTTTCTGATTTTTTGGGGTTTTCTAAGATTTCTTCCGGGTGGTCAAAGGTGCTTAACCGTGGTTAAGGAGGGGAGGTCACCATGGTTAAGGGTCTTAACCATGGTTAAATGGTCAAAAGAGACCATTTTTGGGTTTCTCCTAATATTTTGGATTTTTTGAGCATTTTTCCAGATTTTTTCCGGGTCAGGATTTTTTACCCGTAGTTAAGGGTCAAAAATGGGATCGACTCTGATTAAGTGTCTTAACCACAGTAAAAAATGCAATTGAAGACATTTCTGGATTCCATGTAATATTTATGATTTTTTGATGATTTTTCCAGAATTTGTGTTAGGTCATGGGCCGCTTAACTATGGTTAAATGTTAACCACGGGTGAGTTTAACCATGGTTAAGGGGCCGACTGAAGCAAAAGTGGGCCCAAGGTCCGTGGCAGGGCCTAGACTGGCCTCCTACCAGGCCTGGGCCCCCACAAATATCCGAAATTGCAAAAAAACTCTAAATTTCTGTCAAATTTTTAACCATAGTTAACATGAATTTAACTATGGTTAACGGGGGAATCGCGGGAATCTGAGACTACCATTGGGTAGCCTGCTATGTGAAGAACAATTTGGGCCCTTTTGGGACCCAAGAGGATGCCGTATGTGGGCCCCACAGTGGCCCAAAGTTGTCCCGAAAAACACCACATAAAATGACGATTTCCACCAAAACAGATTTTGTTCAAACCTTGCGGCGATTTTGCCGCTGATTGGTTCAATCCCAGGGGGATCCGAGACCATGGTTGCGAAGCCTGCCGTGTAGGAAACACTTTGGGCCCTTGTAAGGCCTAAGGGAAGGCTGTATGTGGGCCCCACAGAGGCCCAAAGTCACCTATTTCGCCATTTATGCACACTGTCGACCCCACTTTGGGGTCGATTTAACCATGGTTAACGTGCAACTAAGGGGCTGAAAATTTACAGAGGGGTAGTCTAAAGTGGGGAGAGTCTAACCATGGCCTTGGTTTTGACCACGGCTGAGTCTAACCAGGGTTAAACGCGAGTTACAGGCAGTGGACCCAATCTATTTTTTTTCAGATTTTTTTTTTTTAAAACACCTGTGGGGATTGTTTGGCCTGAGTAAAGGGGGTCTAGGGGGTTTCCTCATGGATTGAGGACCCCCCCAGACACTAGGAAAGGCCGCCATGGAGGTGGCACAGTGGTTGGGGTGCGCCCGTGGCCACCTCAAGCAACCAAAAAAACCACGGTTTCAAAATAAAAGAAACAAAAAAAATGGGGAAATGGGACCTCTGGAATGGGACCAGGGGTCCCTTACAGAGCAATTAAGTAAATGAAGATAAACAAACAAAAAAAAAGAAGGGGTGGGGTATGTACCCACGGCGGCCGCAACAATGGCGAGTTGGGGGGTGTGGCTACAGGTGATAGTGGCGTCGTGGTGATGCCTAATAGGCTTGGGGAAGGTCTAGGGTGTATGGGAGTGAGATTGAAGGCTGAGGGGAGTTCGGCTTGGAGCTGTACAGAAGTTTGGAAGCTTTTTTGTTTCGGTCTCTCTTGCAATCAGTGGCTTTGGTGGGGTTTTAAAGGAGAATGGTAGGGTGGAGAAGAAGTTTTAGACTGTAAAAAGATTTGAAAAATGAGAAAATAATGCCCTCCTCAACAATGGCCATTGTGGGGATTTAAATAGGAAGAGGAAAAATATGGGGAAAGAAGTCATTGGATGGTCAACGTGGGTGCAAGATTAGGGCGGCAAAGGAGCAGGCTAGGAGAGAGGACGAGGCAGGGCAGCAGGGGGCGTGGCAGGTGGTTGGACCAATGGGGAAGACAATGAACAGTGTCTTCCCCATTTGGTTTAAAGTTTATTTATTTTTTGATTTTTTTTTTTTGTATTGTTGACTTATCTGGGCCTTAGCCTCTCGTCCACATGGGCCTGCCCTTGTTGGCTTTGCCAAACAAGGGTTGGC
The DNA here is from genome assembly GCA_015143295.1 of Tetracentron sinense. Taxonomy (NCBI): domain Eukaryota; kingdom Viridiplantae; phylum Streptophyta; class Magnoliopsida; order Trochodendrales; family Trochodendraceae; genus Tetracentron; species Tetracentron sinense. The sequence goes on from JABCRI010000971.1 coordinate 2,593, forward strand.
GCTATTAATTTTGAACCCCCCCCCCCCCCCCCCCCCCTTTTTTTTTTGTTTTTGTTTTTAAATAATAAATAAATAAATAAATAAAATCCTAAAAGGCCATGGGCCTTAACCTTTTTGGTTAAAATTTTTTGGTTTTATGGACTTTGTCATAGGCCTTGAGCCCAAGGTATCTTACCCTAGGGTTTAGACTAGGGCTAGGCTAGGGTTGGACCTAGGGTTAGGTCTAGGGTATACCTAGGGTTAGTCCTAGGGTTCAGCTAGGGTTAGCCTAGGGTTAAACTATGGTTTAGGTACTTTTATTTAAAATGGGCCTTATGCCCATGTGATTTGAACCTAAGGTTTTAAGGTTTATCTAGGGCTACTAGGGTTCAGTCAGGGACAACCATGGTTAACAGAGGTTAACCATGGTTACATAGGGTGTAAAAATTGGGTGCTTACAGAAGGTATGCACCATTTGTCAATCAGAAATAGAATTGATTATGGCTATTACTCCGATATATTCAAAATCTTATTTGCTGTAGTATTGTAGCTTTATGCAATGTTTTAAAACCTAAACTGGACACTGACCTGGCCAAGGAGGTGGGTTGGTCCAAACCGGTCAGAATGTCCAGTCAATCAGGGATGACCCAATGAACTAGTAGTATAACACTTTCTTGGTATGGATAGATACTAGAGTACCCCTAATAGATATTTTTACAAATAACAACACCTCTATTAGATATTCTTACAAATACCTGGTACTTTTTTTTGGTAAACTCAATCATACCACAAGGCAATGACTGAAGGCAAAGACAAGGGAATACTCAAAATACCTGGTACTTGGTATGCATAGTTTCTACAATCAATCAAAATATATTTTTAAAAAAATCTCATAGATTGAAAAAAAAAACTAAATTAATCTTCCTTTTTCACCAAAAATGTGAAAAAAAGTAAAGAAAAACGTTTATTGAAGATCTTTTAGCATTCGCCAGTGATCACAAGTATAAATTGTTTGTATAACACTCGCCCATGTTAGACATTTATACGAATACTTGGTTGCCTACTACAATTAATCAAAATATATTATAAAATACCATTAATTGAAAAAAAATATCTCACCTTTTCACTAAAAATATGCATTGAAAAAAAAAGGATCTCAGAGATTGAATTTCTTTTCAAATTAATCTCACTTTTTCACCCGAATATTAAAAAATAATAAAGAAAGAACATAAAATTTTTCTTAAAAACATAATTAATTGAAATTTGGATTACAATTAAAATGAAAGTAGAAAAAGTATATGACCCCTTGAAATCGTTAAAAAAAGTAAGTTTTTGTATCCTCATCTTGATTTGAGCTCCCTCTTCATCTCTAATCTCCTCTCCACGTTTCTATGTAGATTTTTTTCTTTTTCTTTTGTCTTGGATTTTGTTTTAAAACTCTTAATTTTTTAATATATTGTATTTAGTAATTAGTTATTTAGTTTGGATAATGGCTCCATAAGTTTTAGGGAATGGATAATGAAAATTAATCTTTTTCATAACCCGGTCGGTTCAAAGAAAACCGTCTAGGTTGACTAGGTCATTCCGTGTGAAGCGGTTTTTACTGGGTCAGTCCTGGTTAGACAATCAACCCATTAATACCCGTTGAAGGTCCCAGGCGGCAGGTCAACTGGTCCGACCGGACGGTCGGTCCAGGTTTTAGAACATTCGCTTTATGTTTAATTCAATTTGTTGGCTCTTTGTTTCTGTTGGTTTAAAGTTCTCCAAGTTTCAACCCTTCAGCCTTGCTACGCTGTATAAACTAAATTTTTCTGTGTAGTTTGCAATTCCGTTGGAATCAGTTACTCATTTTTCCTTGCATTCTTGTTTCGTTGCTGAGAAAATAAATAAATACGTTAAAAGAGCAATAGTCCCCTCGTCGGCCGAGGAGGGGACTATGCCTCCTCGCTCTCACATAGCCGACCATTCAACTTCCATTAACTCAGATTAGTTTTCTTTAACCCTTTAGTTAATTTTTTTTTTCTTCGAAAAACCAAGGGTAGATAAGTGAACTCCAAGGGTAGATGAATCTTAACCACAGTTAAATGAGTTAGAAGGGGGATACATGGCAAGAAAATGGGAGTCGAGACGCCCCTCCTCGCATCACCGACCGAGGAGGTGACTATTTTTCACGTACAAAATGTTTTTCTTTTAGAAAAAATGACACTAACAATTATATTAGAGAAACCAAAATATTTTTTATTTTCTCCGTCTTCACTTAAATATTTCTCGGCAACCAAACATTGGGTTAGCAAATAATTAATTTAGTTAAACAATGAGTTGATGATTGGAATTGAATTTCTTCTCAACTATTAAGTTAAACATTTGAGATGCTTTACATTTGTAGCTGCAAGCCAGTGGACTACAATATTTTTTTTCTTTCTTAAATAGGTTTGTTTTAGGCACATGGAGATAAATTTCTTGGAGTGGCTGTCAATGAATTCTTCTCCAAGATCGGATAGTGTAAGTTGTTCTTTAAGTAATGAATATCTGACTTCAATGAATAAAGGTTTTGTGATTCATTTTATATAATGTAATAGTGGTAATTAAATTCAAAAATAGTTTTACTACTTTAGTTTTCTTTTGGTACTACCAATGAAAGAGCATTCAACTCTATCTCACTTGCATAACACATTTATAATAACAATTATATTAGTTAGTGAAATTTTATATTTTATTATAATAGTAATAGTAAAACAACAAAAATTGATAATTGAAATATATTAAATATAATTACAATAAATTAACCACTTGAGATATTCTACAGTTATAGGTCTTATGTCCTCTGATTGTGTCTGACGATTAATTGTAGTTAACAAGATTAATTGTAGTTAACAAGAATTAACCACAAGGGTTAGTATTACGCAAGGGGAAATAGAAAACGGACCCAGGGTTAGCTTAGAAGTTCACCCAGTGACCTCATTCGTCCAACCCTTTTTTTACCATCCATCAACTATGGTTAACCCCTTAGGATTAAGAAATCTAACCATTGTTCTTAGAAAAGAACAAAAATACTAATTTTAATTTAATTAAGCTTAACCATGATTAAAAAAGGGTTAAAGGGACATGGGACACTTGGGTCAGCTTAGAAGCAGACCCCAAGTCCGCTCCTCAGGACTCTTATGCAATTAGGTTATCAAACGTAGCAGGTGGCATGTGCGATGCACGTGAGAGCAAGGGGAAGGAGTTAACCAGAGTTAATAGGAGTTAAAAAGGACACGTGTTAACCCGCGGGTGCGATTGAACTCGCTAGTGGCACGTGCGATGCATGTGAGAGCGAGAGGAAGGAGTTAACCACAGTTAATAAGAGTTAAAAGGGACACGTGTTAACCCACGGGTGTGATTGAACCCTCCCCGAGTTCAATCACAATTGGCTGTGATTTTAAATAGATAAATGAGCAAGGGGAAGTTTGGAAATTAAATCCAAGGCAAGGGGTAGTTTGGGTTTTAAAGCTAAACATTAAATCAAAATTTCGTTTTTATATATGGGTAATATGAGAATTTAGGAAAAATCATCTGCCAGTCTCTCCCATTATACTAGTAAAGATAAAGAAGATAAGAATAAAGGAAAAATCAAAATATGTCCGGTTTGTACAATGGATAAGACATATTTTGATTTATAATAATAATCGGACCTCAAAACAAAAATTAACTGTAGAAGATCTCGAGTTTAAATTAATTATCAGGTTTGAGAGACATACCCAAACCCTACCCAATTATAAACCATTGAGGAACCCAAACCGAACCAAAGGTCTAAAACCTCAAAAAAAACTTGTGAAAATCCAGAAAGGTTTGACAAGGGAAAATTGCCACTCCTATCCAACTCGGTGATTGTTGAAGCGTGTAATGAAACACACCTCCTTGGTAGACATCCAAACGAGATCAAATCCCCAGCATACAAATTTCATGAACTCATTAAGGACAACAATGACCTGAACCTTGAGTCTCGTCCTTGAATATTTCAAGGCCATTGAAGTAGGGTCTGTTAAGGTCTGGATCTACGTACATACTCTTGCAATTTAAGTTGTTGGGTTAATTTAATGGGTAAATTTCGTAAAAACCAAAGTGTGGTAGCAACGAGCTCGTCCTCAGTGTGGTGTTATCGTTTGGGCTCATTTCCGTCTTCTCTTCGACGACGGGCCCGTGGTCGTATAGACGACTAGAACGTTGTCTTCCGAACGACGTACCCGTGGTCTCACGGACGACGGTCACGTCCTCATTCTGACGACGGACCCGTGGTCTCACTGACGACGGTCACGTCCTCATTCTGACGACGGACCCGTGGTCTCATAGACGACGATCACGTCCTCGTTCTGACGACGTATCCGACGTCTTATTGTCAACGACCCCGTATCCCAACACGTAATGAGATCCGGCGTTACTGCCCAGTCGCCTGGGACTGATCCTACCTCTACGATGGTAGGTGGGTAATACTGTCTTGGCATTAAATGCAGCATTAAATGCCATTTAATGCTAGTCACCTCGGACGAGCTCTATGCCTACTCTCTTTTGTGTGCAGATGCGCTTGCAGTACGAATGACCGGGAGATCTATCTAAAATGATTACTGATGTACACATCAGGGATTTGAGGTGTGCATGGACATCAATGGGTGCCCATGGCCATGGCAAGGGTGGCCTATATAAACCTGTGAAAAACAGAGTGAAGGGGGGGAATTTTTAAGAGCTAAGATCTTCGAACTCTCTGTATTTCCTTACTGTTCATCATCTTCTACACCTACTGACTTTATCATCGGAGTACAGGTCAGGGTATCACACCCTCCACTCCAACCTTCTATCGGTAAATCAGAACTTGGGAGGAACTGCTGCTGACGCGTGTCCTTTCGGTAATTTCCCCTCACAAAATTGGCGCCGTCTGTGAGAAACTTTAGCCGAAACCACCCTTTGCTCACACCACCTCTCTCAGTCAGCATGACAGACCAAACTCCTCAGTCTATCGTCGAAAACCAACCCCCTCAAGCCATTTCATGCACCCCTTCCACCATGCAAACGTTCGCATCAGGCCAATCTTCTGGACAACCAGAAAGACCCATGACCATACCTGATCCCATCCTATTACTATTACAACAACAACAGGCCACTATGGCCCAGATAGTCAGCCAGCAACAGTCACTGCAGGAGCGGCTTGATGCTTTGGAGCACGGTAACTTGGAGATCGATGACGAATCTCCTAGAGGGGGCTCTGCGGCTCGTAAACTCAATTTCCCTTCTTCTCCTCCTCCCAAAGGAACAGTCCCGATCTCGCCATCTGCACCAGAGAATCTGGAGAGAAGATTCACTCTCACTCCTTCTACTGACGAGACAGCCTATCCTCGTTCTCTTGGTGCTCTTACTGAACAACGAGATCTCCGTGTCAGCAACGACGGGTCGAAGACAAGCTTGACCCTCAAGGACGTGAAAGCCCTGATCAATGCTCGAGTCAGAGGAACGACGAGCGGGGCCTCTCTCGATCAGTATGCTCAGAAGTACAAAGACGAGGAGGAGACGTCCTCTTTTTCCAAAGAGATCGTCGAATCTTATACCCCATCAAAGTTCACGGTACCGAATTTTGTTAAATTCGATGGGAGGAGAGACCCTATTGACCACTTGACTGACTTCAAGAATGCTATGGCTGTCCGTAACCCGGATGATAATCTCCTCTGTAAAGCCTTCCCAAGTAGCCTGACTGGAGCGGCTGCGAGATGGTTCCGTAATCTACCCGTGGGGTCGATCAGGTGTATGGCTGATCTCAGGTCAGTTTTCATTGACCAGTATATCATTAACAAGAAGAAGAAAGCATGCGCAGATTCACTCTTCGCCATGAGAATGAAGTCGGCAGAACCCCTTAGAGATTTTATTCAACGGTTTACCGATGAAGTCTCTAATATCGATAAGATCGAGGACTGCACTTGTATAGCGGCCTTCAAGAATGCCATACCCAAGAGTTCTAAACTCTACGAGACTCTTGCCCTTGACTGTCCAATCAAGATGGACGAGATGATAGTCCGTGCCTCTAAGTACGGAAGGATGGAGGAAGATATTGCAGCAACAACGAGGCCCAGAGCACGAGGGGTAGATGCTGTGGAATGGGGAAGCAGACCCTCCTCGAAGAGAGGGAAGAGACCAAAGTATGAATCATCTTTCAGTGACGAGGAACCACGAAGACGCACACGACAGGAAAGAGTGGTGTACGTTGAACGAAGGGGAGAACCGAACCGACTCTCGTTGGGAGTCCGCTAGGATGTAGACTCATCAAGGAGAACGGATCCACGTTCCAACTTCCAACGGCCGGACGACCGTGCCTATCAGAGACGAGAGGAACCCGGGCATTACAAGGAGAGGGAGAATCAAGCAACAGAAAGACGTCCTTTTGCATCTCGGGGGGGTCAGGTCAACTTCTCAGCAAGCCCGACGACGATTATGAAGACGATGGAAGACAAACCATACTTCGAATGGCCAGCACGGACCGTTCGTGATGTCACCTCGGGGCCCAGGGCACATGAATATTGTCAGTACCACAAGTACTACAGGCACCTTACAAATCGTTGTCGCATTCTGAGAGAATATCTGGAAAGATTAGTCCGTGAAGGCTATCTGGGAGAGTATGTGGACTCCGGAAGAGGAGAAGGGCATATTACGGATTCATCCACTCGATCTCACGAAGGAGAGCCATCTGGTCATATGGGCCAAGGCGGAGAAGCTCCGAAGGGATTCATAAATGTCATCCATCGCGCTCGAGTACCGGAGGTAGATATCGAGCAGCAGTACCGAGCGAAGGCAAGGAAGTTATCACACGTGGCAAAAGTTTGTCAAGTGCGATCGACGACGAAGGAAGTCGAGCAGGCCCTATCGTTCACTGATCAGGACATGACAACTGTGGTCAGACCTCACTACGATGCTCTTGTTTTGACTATGCGAATTGACGATTTCGACATCAGGCGAGTGCTCGTTGATCCCGGAAGTGGAGCAGATATCCTGTATCTTCATGCTTTCACAAAGATGGGGTTGGACCTGGCGGTTCTCATCCCTGCACAGACCCCCTTGATAGGATTCGAAGGAAGCTCGATGCAACCCGTAGGAGAAGTCGTCCTACCAGTCAAAGCTGGACCTATCATCCTGTCCACCCGGTTCTCCATTATCGACGCGCCGTCCCCATACAATGCCATCTTGGGGCGATGGTGGACTCACGAAATGAGAGCTGTTCCGTCTTCCTATTATCAGGTATTGAAATTCCCTACTCCGGACGGACCAAGTGAAATACGAGGAGACCAGCTGACATCGCAGAAGTGTGACTATGCCTCACCCGACCCGCTCAAATAGCAATTACAGGTCAGGTCCGTGGAAGAGGAGAACACGGGTGAATCGTTGACAAACCACTCTATTGAACCCACGAAGCTTGTCAACCTGGGGACGAAGAACGAGCCAAGAACGCTACAGATCGGGACCTGTTTGACAACGGACGAAGAGCAGGAGTTGATAAATTTTCTGAGGAAGAATCTTGATGTTTTCGCTTGGTCACATGAGGACATGACGGGCATACGTCCTGAAATCATCTGTCACCACCTCAACGTTGATCCCGTAGTCAATCCTGTTAAACAGAAGCCTCGTAGACTTACTCCAGCGTACCATGAGGCCGTCAATGAAGAGATCGATAAGTTAATTCGGCACGGGTTCATTCGTGAGGTCCAATATCCGGAGTGGATAGCCAATGTAGTAGCTGTTCCGAAGAAGAACGGGAAAGTCAGAGTCTGTATTGATTTCACTAATGTTAATAAAGCCTGTCCGAAAGACTTCTTCCCAGTTCCCAGAATCGATAGACTTATCACTGCAACCGCGGGTCACGAGATGTTGAGCTTCATGGACGGGTATTCGGGTTACAATCAAATCCTCTTAGCGGAAGACGATCAAGAAAAGACGGCCTTCATAACGGAGCGTGGCCTGTTCTGTTACCGGGTCATGCCCTTTGGCCTGAAGAATGCCGGGGCCACCTATCAACGGTTAATGAATCTGATGTTTGGACCCTTACTTGGTAAATCGGTGGAGGTGTATATTGACGATATCGTCGTGAAAAGCCGAACTCGGGTCTCTCTTGTAGCTGACTTGGCGGAGCCGTTTTCTATTTTATGCACTTTCAACCTGAAGTTAAATCCTGAGAAATGTACGTTCGGCGTCGCCGCGGGCAAATTCCTTGGTTATCTCGTCAGTCAACGGGGCATCGAAGCAAATCCCACGCAAATCCGTGCTCTGATAGATATGCCGGAACCGAAGATAAGGAAAGAAGTTCAAAAACTGACAGGACGTATCGCTGCTCTCAACCGGTTCATATCAAAGTCTTCTGATCGATGTAGACCTCTGTTCGAGTTGCTGAGGAAGGATTCCGTCTTCAGATGGACAGAAGAGTGTTCCCAATCTTTCGCCGCCTTGAAGACGTATCTAGGCTCCGCTCCGATCCTCTCCGTACCTGAACCTGGTGAAGTGTTGTACCTCTATCTATCCGTTTCGGAACGAGCCATTGGCTCCGTGCTGCTCAGAAGTCACAACGGCGTAGAGAAGACTGTTTATTTCGTCAGCAAAACATTCCACAAGGCAGAATCCAACTATAGCAGAATGGAGAAGGTATGCCTGGCTCTTGTCTTTTATGCTGAGAAATTACGTCCTTATTTTCAGGCACATACCATCGTCGTCATCACCACGTACCCTTTGAAAACTGTGTTGGGGCGACCTGAAACCGCGGGTCGTATGTCAAAGTGGGCAGTGGCGCTCAGCGAGTTCGATATCCAATATCAGGCCCGAACCGCAGAGAAGGGACAGGCCGTTGCAAGCTTCCTAGCCGATTTCCCCGTGGAGGAGGCCGAAACTTCAGTAGAGCCCGACCGTCACAAGCTCCCAGACGATGCGGAGGAGGATCCCGTTGTGGAAGACGAGGCAGAAGACGGAACCAAACTAACGGCGTAGTGCGATTGGGTCTTGTACGTGGATGGGTCGTCTAATGTCAGCGGTTCGGGACTTGGTGCTGTTCTTGTCAGCCCCGATCATGTTAAAGTACAAAAGTTGACGCGTCTTGGTTATGCTGCTTTCAATAATGAAGCTGAGTATGAGGCGTTAATACTTGGGTTGCAGAGTGCCCGAGAGTTGAGAATTTCTAAACTCCGAGTGTTCTGTGACTCACAGCACGTGGTGAACCAAGTCAATGGTATCTATGAATGCCGGGATGAACGGATGAGACGCTACGCTGCACTTTTACAAGAACAACGAAAGGCCTTTGATGTCATCGAGATTAAACATGTCCGAAGGGACGATAACAGGCGTGCTGATGCATTGGCCTACCTCGCCTCGATGATGCAAACTGATGAACTCAAGACAATCCTCATGGAGTATAAAGAATACCCCTCTATTGAGCTGCAAACGCAACGCACGGTGTTATCTGTAAATCAAGTGCCGAGCTGGATGACGGGCATAATAACTTATTTGAAGAATGGGATTCTCCCCTCTGACACAAAGGAAGCGAGACGAATACAATATAAAGCTCTCCGTTATACCCTTGTGGATGGGGAACTGTACCGTAAATCCTTTGGAGGACCCCTTTTGAGATGCGTGCATCCTGAAGACGTAGAGAGGATTTTAGCCGAGCTCCACGAGGGGATTTGCGGCATTCATTCGGGAGGACGGACTATCGCTCATCGTGCTCTAGGGTAAGGATATTTTTGGCCATACATGCAAGCCGACGCACAGAAATACGTACAAAAATGCAGTCAGTGTCAGCGTCATGCAAAATTAATTCGTGTCTCCGCTCAGGAACTCAACATCGTATCTCAACCTTGGCCATTCGCTCGTTGGGGACTTGATATCGTAGGACCCTTTCCTAAAGCTCCCGGTAATCTAATTTTTCTGCTGGTGGCCACGGATTACTTCTCCCGGTGGATCGAGGCTGTTCCACTAGCGCGTATTAGAGAACAAGAAGTGAAGAAGTTCTTGTGGGAACATATTATCGGTAGATTCGGCATTCCGCAGTCCATCATTTCTGATAACGGGAAGCAGTTCACAGGAAAAATCATCGCCGACTTTTGCCGAGAGTTGAAAATCAAGCACATCTTCTCTTCTCCATATTATCCTCAGGGGAATGGCCTTGCCGAAGCAGCGAACAAGAACATTTTGAATGCCCTCAAAAGAAGATTGGAAGAATCCAAGGAAAAGTGGACCAGCGAATTACATAATGCGTTGTGGGGATACAGGACAACACCGCGGAGCCCTACGAACGAGACCCCGTTCTCTTTGGCATACGGGGCGGAGGCTGTTATTCCCACCGAAGTCTGCCTGCCAACAACACGTTCCCGGAAGAAGCACGGAGAGGAAGACAAAAACGTCGAATTAATGGCTATTCATTTAGACTTGCTGGAAGAAAAGCGGGAAGATGCCAGCATTCAGATGAAACGGTATCAGCAACAATTACGAAAGGCATACAACAAGAAAGTACGGAAAATGATTCTCCAAGTCAGAGATCTCGTTCTTCGAAAAGTCTTCCAAAATACACGAGAAGTCAATAGCGGAAAGTTGGGTCCCAACTGGGAAGAGCCATACATCGTGGACCGTGTCGGGAGTCCCGGGGTGTACTACCTTAAAGACTTACAAGGTAATGTAATTCAAAAGTCGTGGAACATTATGAATTTAAAACAATTTTTTCAATAAAGTTGTGCGTTATGAACATTTGATATGAGCATGAGATCAATCGTTTTATTTACATATTCAGTACTTGGTAAAATGTTCTAGATGAGTTACCACGACGGGTACATTTCACTCGCACAGGGTACTCACCACGGGACACAGGTGGCTCATACAAAGGAATTGCCATCTGAGCATCTTGGCGGCTTATACTAATGGAATGTCCTCTGAGCATGGTGTCCCACCACGAGTTACCACGGCGAGTGCATTTCACACGAACAGGGTACTCACCACGGGACACAGGTGGCTCATACAAAGGAATTGCCATCTGAGCATACTGGTGGCTTATACTAATGGAACGTCCTCTGAGCATGGTGTCCCACCACGAGTTACCATAAGTTCGTCTTTATGAAATTGACTTTTTGTCGAATTACGTCCGTAGTGTTAATCTGCGTCTTTGACAACCCGTTATTAGAGTAACATGGTGAATTATATTCGTTATGGGAATGTCCTCTGAGCATGGTGTCCCGCCACGAGTTACCATAAGTTCGTCTTGATGAAATGGACCTTTTGTCGAATTACGTCCGTAGTGTTAATCCGCGTCTTTGACAACCCGTTATTAGAGTGATATGGTGAATTATATTCGTTATGAGATTTATATCCAATCACGAGTTAATTATGTGCTATTTGTCTTATTTGAACGAGATGACTATTCCGGATCAATCGGTTGCAACACAATGATCAGAAAAGGAGGTACATATATAAAAATTTTACTGATATGAGACGAACAAGAGTACAGCCGATACAAAATATGAAAAGAAAGGGATAGGAAGGAGGAAGGATCAGTCTTCGCCAATGTCAACGATCACGACAGCGTCATCAGGAATGGTCGGAACGTCGTCAGCAGCAACAGCGGGATCGGCAGAAGCGACTTCAGCTGGAGCCTCGGGCAGAACGGGAGATGGTCCAATAGATGACGGGGGTTGCCCCCCTCCTTGTACCTCAGGCTCTTCACCGAGCGAGACCTCCATGCCCACAGCCTCAGAACGAGTGGCCTCGTCCTTCGATTGTTGGGGAGACTCTACCAGTCGTTCCGACCCTCGGAGCTCGTTCATTAGTTCTCTCTCCGTCTCAACCTGGTCTTCAGCTATCAGCCGTTCCATCTCCGTCTGGAAGTGGGCTCGAAGAGACTCCGTTAAAGCCTCCTTGGCGGCTTCAACCTCCTTGTCCCTCACGACCGCGGCCTCCTCGAGCTGTTCGGCCAATGCTGCCTTCTCGGCTTCAGTCGCCTCTAGCCGTTGACGGAGAGTATTCACGATCTCGTCCATCTCGCTGACCCGAAGGACGGACCTCTCGGCTTGTTCCATCGCCGCCTTCTCTCCTTTCATTGCCTTACGGGCTTCGTCCCGAGCTTTGTCCCGTTGTTTCACGGCCGTGGCAATCGTGCCTTTAGCAGATCGCAAGTCAGCTTTAACGGACATCAGCTCGTGATTCAGCCGTTTCACGTCCTCGGCTCCCCTCCTCTCCAGGTCAAGGACTTTGTCCCTCAGCCCATTAGAAGTACGCCTGTTTTCGGCTGTGACCTCGTACATCCCGGCGAGCATGTTGCCCAGCTACAAAAAGAAGAGAAAAAAAAAAAAAACGTACCGTGGCAACAGCTCGACTCGCGGCACTGAACACCCCCATCCAGTGCAGGTCCCTCGTTGCGGCTATATCCGCTGGGAGCCTCATCGCCAACATCATCGATGTGGCAATGGAATCGTGCTCCATCGCCGAATGGGCGACGGTAGGACGAGTGTACCCTCTGGGGAAGACGGGATTCCACAGCTCAGTGGGGCCCCCCATGGTGATCCTCTCTCGAGGAGGGGCAGAAGAAGAAGCCACGTTTGCGGCTGGTGAAGAAGTAGAGGCCGGGACAATCGCCGGGGCAGCCACAACTGCCACAGTAGACGGAGCGGCTACGACGTCCACGGGAAGGCCGGTACTCACAATTGGAGGCTCCTCCGCAGGGGCATCACTCCCCTCGCCAATTATTGCAGCCTGAGTAGATGACACCCCGGCGGATTCCCGTTCCCGAACCCGTTGATCGTGCTCCGCTTCTCGCCGAGCTTTCTTCACCTTCAGAACTCTGAGAGCTTCCACTCTCTCCCTTTTTTCCGACTTCTTATCCGCCGCATATAGGCGGGAAGGACGAGAAGGGCGGGGAGGACGAGTCAAGGCCGGAGCCTGTGAAGATCGCGGTGGAAGTTGGTCAGCCATGTCTTCGTCTATCTCCTCGTCAAGGACAGCTGCTGGTCCGAGCGGTCTCTGTGACGGTGGACGAGCTTGTCGATGAGACTTTTTGGGTAAGGTCCCTGCTTCTATAGTGGACCTTGTCTCTCGAGCCGAGGACGGCTTCCAGGTAACGTAAACGTCCCCCTTATCGCTGCGAACCCTCCGAAGCGCGTACTCTTCTTCCGCGGAAAGGTCAGAGAAATGTGTCTTAGAAGCCTCTGCAGAAAAAGCGAAACATTATTAGCCGTGTAACAGGAGTACGTTTTCAAAGCTGACAACGGAGAACGATTGAAAAGTAACAGACCTGAAGTAAATTCGTGGGGAATAGGACGGGCAGTCTCTGCCCTCCAAGTACCGGAGACCACGAAGGGCATCTCCTTCCAGTCCCGTTCCACATCGGGGAGGTGTGAGATGATATCGGAGATTTTGGATTTTTGCCTCCAGGTGAAGTACGTCTTCTTTCCCTCCTCAACAATCCCGGGACACTTCACGACGTAGCGGAAGTGGAAGACGTGTCTGGCCTCTACATTGTACCCGTCTCTATTGAACTTGTCCATAGAGACATGTATTTGTAGAATTTCGGGTGCATTTACCCCGGGGTAACTTGGAGGGCGGATAGGACGGAGTCCATGACGGGAGATAGGGGAAATCGAAGTCCAGCCTCGAACTGAGCGAGGTAGACGATAGTACAGGAAGAACGATGGTCAGGAAGAACGTCTTCTTCCCCAAAATGAATGTGGACATGAGGGGGAATTTGGAAAAGGGCTCTATAATGGTCAAGTGCATATCTGACAACTGGTTTGGTTTTGGATTTGGAAACACCGGCGATAACACCGTGAGGGGCACTGCCTGAACAACTGGCCTCATCGGCACTGTCTATCCTAACTATTTCAGCAGACATGATGGCAAACAAGTAGAAAAGGAAAAAAATATGCAGAGAAGCGACTACAGACCAAAAGGAAAAGAGGAGGATCTTACCGAAACTGTATCTAAGAAGCAAGGGGGCACAACCGGAGAAGAAAAAAGAGCTAAACAGCAGGTCGTCGGTGAGAAGAAATTTCGGCAGAGTAGCAGAATGCGAGAATACAAACGAAGAAGATGAAGTACCAGGCCTTCGGTACTTATAGACCGGTCCATAACTCGAAAGACGATAATGACCTCGATTTGTACCGTACGCGTGCAGATAACGTGAAGGGCAGGATGGTCTTCTAACCGAGTTAAATAACCGTCAGAAAAAACGAAGCGTCCGGAATATAATGATGACTGCCTGTCAAGCATTTATGAGGTATGACGTTTCGGCACGCGCAATACAGCTGGCACGACGCTACGTCTTCGCGTACAGAGTATGTGACCTATCATCATTCTAAGGTTAACAGTATCTTCTCCTCCGTCGTTTCGCTATATTTATGACACTCTGAACCACGTTCAAAGTATCATAAAGGGACAATTTGTAATGGATAAATTTCGTAAAAACCAAAGTGTGGTAGCAACGAGCTCGTCCTCAGTGTGGTGTTATCATTTGGGCTCATTTCCGTCGTCTCTTCGACGACGGGCCCGTGGTCGTATAGACGACGAGAACGTTGTCTTCCGAACGACGTACCCGTGGTCTCACGGACGACGGTCACGTCCTCATTCTGACGACGGACCCGTGGTCTCACTGACGACGGTCACGTCCTAATTCTAACGACGGACCCGTGGTCTCATAGACGACGATCACGTCCTCGTTCTGACGACGTATCCGACGTCTTATTGTCAACGACCCCGTATCCCAACACGTAATGAGATCCGGCGTTACTGCCCAGTCGCCTGGGACTGATCCTACCTCTACGATGGTAGGTGGGAAATATTGTCTTGGCATTAAATGCAGCATTAAATGCCATTTAATGCTAGTCACCTCGAACGAGTTCCTACTCTATGCCTGCTCTCTTTTGTGTGCCGATGCGCGTGCAGTACGAATGACCGGGAGATCTATCTAAAATGATTACCGAAGTACACATCAGGGATTTGAGGTGTGCATGGACATCAATGGGTGCCCATGGCCATGGCAAGGGTGGCCTATATAAACCTGTGAAAAACAGTGTGAAGGGGGGGAATTTTTAAGAGCTAAGATCTTCGAACTCTCTGTATTTCCTTACTGTTCATCATCTTCTACACCTACTGACTTTATCATCGGAGTACAGGTCAGGGTATCACACCCTCCACTCCAACCTTCTATCTGTAAACCAGAACTTGGGAGGAACTGCTGCTGACGCGTGTCCTTTCGGTAATTTCCCCTCACAGTTAACATGCACACTTGATCTTAACCCCCCTCCACCCAAGAAAAAAAACATGCTAAAAAGTCTAGCTCCCAAATGGTGGAAGCTTTGCATTATTTATCTTGACAGTGAGTGAAGCCTAGCAACAATTGGTCATTCCAGTTTAGGGTTACAAACAATCAATGACTTCCATACACATCATAATACATGTTATTTATAAGCTTTTAATAATTGAAAATTATATAAAAGTGCAATACAACAATGAAGCTGATAATTTTCTGATATATGTAGAAGACATTGGTTGTTTGTAGTTCTATGCTACAATGACCATTATTGCTAAATTTCACTCTGTGACAGTAAAGTAAAGTAGATGTTAGCTTTTTCTAAAATCATAGTTGGGATAAGATTAAAGGTTAATCTAATTAAGGTCAATGAAACAAGTGTGATAAAGATTAGGTAGCTGACTAGTTTCTAAAATGTCTGAGATTAAAAGAAATGAAATCGAAAAGCCTAGTGTCAACTTCAAGGGGTCATAAGTTGTGATCCTATATTGCCATGTGGTTGTCACGTGGTGCACTAAGTACTCAAAATGTGTAAATTGACGCATCCTTATTATTTCAAGTAAATTAAAGTTGTATTTAAGTAATTATTTAGAGAAATTTTTCTGTTTTTGATTAATACCAATTTTGATTTCTTCAAAGATTTGTTTTTTTTTTTCGCAACTTGTTTCCATTTCACGTTTTAGTTCGTGGCATAAAGAAAATCTTCACGCTCTTGCGGTAGTGGATCCCACATATTTTTGTACGTAGGGCAGGGCATGAGCTAAGAAATAGCCAGCTTGCACGGAAGTGATTCACGTGTATCATTTATTCATTTCATCGTGCTAGCTTCATCCAAACACTGACTCCTCAACCACTACTATGGTCTATACTCTTAAATACTTATTATTATAAGATAAAACTCAAATTAAATCTTATCTAACTTTTATTATTTAAGTAATAAAACCTGCAACTTGTTAATCAATAAAACTAAGTCATTATAAGCTCAATAAATCCATTTCGATTTTTAAGAAATGAATTTGTTTTGTTGATATTTCTAAAATTATTATTTTTTTTAAATTTTGACATCGGGTGTTCGAAGAAAGATGAATGAAATTGTACCAATGAAATTGTAGGCACTTCCATTTCTAGCATTTAGATTTGAGAATATTGGCATCGTAAAAAAAGGGAATCATTTGCAATGAGGTAGTAATAATAGGGGTTGGGCTGTTGGCTAGGACCATGCCTCAAAAGTGGAGGTCCTGAGTTCAAATCCGGCCTTGGCCACCCTTAGGAATATTATGCGTGTGGGTTGGGGGTGTTGCACGTGCCCGACAGGCTTCGTCGAGTGGTCTAATAGGCTTGGACGGCCCCTCTCTTACCTAAAAAATAAAAATTGTAAAGTGGTCTTTACATAGGTTTTCCATAACTCTAAATTTATTGAGATATTTTTCTGAAATTATTGAGATTGAGCTACTAAGGATAGAAAAATTAAACATAGCGACCTAGGGGAAGACAGGTTCCCCAATCATTTTTCTCCGTATCCGGACCGAAAGACATATTTTAAAACCTATCCGACACATCTGATAAGCAATCTTTTTGGATTTGCCAAATTTAGAAAGAGAGAGAGAGGAGCATATAATATAGCTGGTTCTCTCAATTATTTTTCTCCCTGTCCCCGTCAAAGGACACGTTTTAAAACCTACTAAAGATCTGATAAGTAATCATTGGATTTGTCAAATTTACAATTTTGCTCTATATTAACTTGGATTTTGCTGCAAATCTTCTAAAGAAGTAACTGGTGGTTACAACGGTCAAAGATTTATTTTTAATTTTTTTTAATAGTTAAAATATAAAAGATCTCCATGTGTTAGCCTCATTCTTGTCTCTATGAAAAATTTTAGCCTCATAAATGCGACTAGGACCAGCAGCCTAGCACTCTATTAACTTTTGCAGAATGTTAGCTTTTGTTTCTGTAACGGATAAAATTCGTAAAATCAACTTAGCGTTGGAGAACGAGCTCGTTTTTGTTGTTTTGTTCACGAAAGTGACACGTGGACACGAGTTGGGGTCACGTGCTTAAAATAGAGGGATCACACGTTGTTTGATGCACAACGTTCATGTTGTGAGCATTACGACGTCTTTGTTTTCTTGTAGAACAACGTTTCCGTTGTGGCTTGACAACGTGCTCGTTGTCTAAGCACAACGTAACCGTTGTACTCTTGACAACGTTTTTGTCGTTACATGAACAACGAGTCCGTTGTCTCACCGACAACGATGTCCTGGCTGTATTTTAAGACATCTACACCGTAACCGAGCTCGAGTCAACAACGAAACCGACTCGTAGGAGGAAGTGATCAGGAGGCGGTCCATAATTCTGACAGGCGTGCCGAAAACACTGTTGCGTGCCGAAAGCACTGTCTTGGCATTTAATGCTGGTCACTTCTGCGTACTGTCCGATCCCGTCCGATTGGACTCATAGGAGGCTCTCACGTGTGATGCAACAGGTGACAGATATGTCTGACATATTTGGCAATGAGTGCAAAACACGTGGTATGGACACCTATGGCCATCTATGGTCATCGATGGTCATACCAACCTCACCCTATAAATACCCCGTGATTTTTAGTGCTTGGGATCACGTTTTGATCACGTTTTATCACGTTTTTATCACGTTTTTTGCCGTACTTCAGAGTATACTTGTTCAGTGCTTCCCAGAATCTTGCGTAGCTTTCAGTGCCTATTTCAGAGTTTACTGTTCATCATCTTCTACATCTACTTACTTTACCATCGGAGTACAGGTCAGGATGTCACACCCTCCACTCCAACCTTCTACCGGTAAACCAGAGCGTGTGTGGAGCTGTAGCTGATGCGTGTCCTTTCCGGTATTTTTCCCCCTCAGTTTCCTCTTGCATCACTTTCGCTACTGAACTAATAAGTGTCTGTCATTCTTTTTTGACCTACCACCTATGCAACCGGTATAATTAAGAAAGAGAGGCTTTTCCATGGTAAAGTTTGTTGCTTTAACCGGCTGAAAATACAAGGACATTTGTTGGCATAATAGGGAAAATGAGGAAGAAGCTAGCATTCCCGTTAAACCTTATCCTAAATCTTTCGGGGAAACCATGTGGGGGGGGGGGGGGGGGGGGGGGGGGGGGGGAGATATTATAGTAATTCTTAGGCATACCACAGCAAATGTGTTTCATTTAAAAACTGAAAAATAGCTGTAAGATAGAAACTGGCTTGCCATGTGATTTGCTTTTATTATTTACTATTTATTATTATTATTATTATTATTATTATTATTATATTTTATGATAGAAAGTGTTGGTTAAAACCACTTTGGAGCCACATGGGGCCTGGGGGTGAAGTCCCCCCTCAATTTTTAGAAAAAGATATATAGTATGGGCACAACCTTGGCAAGGGCGGAGCCAAGTGAAAAAAAAGAGACTAAATCAATATTTTTATTATTTAATTTAAGAGGGCATGGGTAAGAGAGTAGTTGTCTTCCTGCAAATTTTAAGAAATATTATATTATATTACCTAATTTAAGATAACATAACCATGGGCAAGGAGAGTAATTGCCTTTAATTTAAAAAAGAAAAAACATATTCTTTATAAACGGATACAAACAATCGAGATGACCCATTTACTTGACCCTAGAAGAAAATCCTGGCTCCGCCCGTGGGTATAACTTGGTGAGGAGAGAGTTATGTAACTACCCCTCATCTCAGATGGATAAAGCAAACCCCTTATTCAACTAGGTTTTAGGATCAAACCTAAACCTCTTAAAAAGCTCTCAATCCTAACCCAGCTTGGGCAACCGGTTTAAAATAAATATTTAAGTAAATAAACAGTTAAATTAAGTAAGAACATAATTTTACTTAATAATTATTAATTTAATGAATTAACTAGATAATAAGGCATTCAACTCAAATCCCGCCCCGATTAAAAACCGACCCAAACCATGAAAAGTCAGGCCGTAGCCGATTCCTAACATCTATAATCTTTTTTTTTTTTGAAGATGAACATCTATAATCTTAAGCTCTTTAAAAGAGGCAGTCACCTGCTTGGGTGTATCCCTTTTGAATTTAAGATTTAACTATGAAGAAGGTTTTGGTTGAACAGTAATCGTAACCCAAAAGAATGCCTTGGGAAATGATAGTTTGGTAATTATGAATACGAAAAAGAATATTTTTTAAGAGTAAATTTTTTCCATAAATACCCCTTCCCACGACATTCTTTGGGTGGCTCCGGTTAACTGTTCAAAGGAGTTTCTGTTCATAGTTAAATCTTTTTATATTTTTTGTTACTTTTTTTCTTTTATTCTCTTTACATCCCAAGATCCACAAGCAGCTGGTGAAGAGCCCACTCTATCTACTCACAAGCAGTTGGGTTAATTTTGTGGGCTTCACCCCTTTCAACAAAGGAAAATGCTAGTGAGACCGCATAGGACCGAGACCGTGCATGTGATGCATGGATCTCAAAATTACAAAAACGGATTTAGTGAAATTTTGAGATCCGTGCTTCACAAGCATGGTCTTGGTGTGGTCCCTTTGCGGTCTCAATAGCAAAATCCTTCAACAAAATGAGCCAATAATTCTTATAACAAAACGTACCTTGCAATTGTAGGGGCCACTAGTAGTGGTAAATTTTAAGGGGCCTTGCTACTGAGACCGTCTTGGACCGAGACTGCCCCGGCCAATGCAAATTCGAAGCTTTTTTTTTTTCAAGCACTTAGAAGCCGGGCTGGGCGGGACAGTCTAAGCCTAGACGGTCTCAGGATCATTTCTCAATTTTTAAGTGTCCAACACTGTACACCATGTGTCTCCTATATATAGCACCTACTTTCTTCTCTTCTAACCCACACCTCCTTGTATAACATCATTTATCTTAAGTCCTTAAACCAACATTTACCCATAAAAAGAGAGAAGTAGTGAAATTGAAAACCCATCCTCTCCCTTTTAAGGTGGTTCGTTTACACCATTATAAATGATATAATATCGTTCAAATGAATGTTAGAGAGGGGATGAGCTTTCACAAAGAATTCTACAAAGAAAACTTAAATCCAAAAAAGAAACAAAATGAAAAGAGATGTATAGCTTTAGCTTCAACTCTCTATGGGCCTACCCATATCCACATTAGTGGGTACATAAAAAAAGAAGAAATATGCACATGAAAAGGAAGAGAAAAAAAACATCTTGCTTTTGATATGGGGTCCCTCTACACCATTAGATTGGTGTAGAGATAATGGTGTAGAGGGACCCAACTATACTTGAGAAATGCGAGATCAAGAAGAGAACTAAATAAAAATAAGATAAAAAAGAAGAGAAGATGATGAAATAAGGAGTGCCTACTCCTCCAAGGATTCTTCTTCAATACTTCAAGAGGTAGGGTTTTGTTTAGAGTCCACAAAGGAGGAAAGTTAGTGAAGAACTCTAAGCTTTTAGTTTTAGAATTCTTTTCAAACTCTAAACCTTAGTTTTTTCTCACTTTTTCAAACTCAATAGAAACACAAGTGAGTGAGAACCTTCTTGGGGTCTTGAGGGATGGATCTAAGGGGCTAAGGGATTGATATTTATAGGAAAACTAAGAGGTTGAGTTGTGTCTTTTACATGTCAGATAAAAGAAGTTAGTGAGTAATGATTTGAGTGTTGTAAAGTGAGTTGATAGGTTGAGTGTTGTAAGGAGTGTAAGAGAGTTAATGAGTTGAGTGTTATAAGGGGTGTAAGAGAGTTGAGTGTTATAAGAGGTGTAAGAGAGTTGTAAGAGTTGTAAGAGAGTTGATGGGTTGAGTGAATTATGAGTTATATGAGCATGAGTTATAGGATATAGATTAGGTGGATGTGGGTATGTGGACTAAATCTTTATGGATCATGGCTTATTAGTAGATGGGTCATGGGTTATGTTATTGGGCTTTGACTATGACATTTGGGCTTGAGCTATCGTAAATAGGTTTTGGCTTAGGCAATTGGGTAATTGGGTAATTGACCTTGACTACTTGGGTTTGGGGTAATGAAATTTTATAATTGGACTTGATTGGATTTACCTAGGGTTTGGACCTAAGGTTTAGCCGGGGTTGACTTAGGGTTAAGTTGAGCTAACCATGGTTAAGTTTATTAGCCAAGACTGATGGGGGATGTAAAAATGGGGTGCTTACAAGTAGTAAAACAAGTAATCTATCATCGCCTTCTTAGCAACATCAAATCAGATTTGCTAATCACTCATTCCTAACTTGCCTACCATTTTGCTTCCTCCTGCAACACAAACAAACAATTATTTAAAAGATAATAATCAGATGCATAAAATCAAAGTGAGAACACAATCAAAGATCTGGCAAATAATAAGTCTATTGGGAAATCAGAATTGTGTTTTTTGGTTTCCAATCCATAAATATCACCACACAAAAAACCCACATCCATATACCCCTTTCATTGGTGTGGCTAGAAGGTTATATGTTCTCGGATGCATCACTATGCAATATATTCCATGTTTAACAATCCAAAGAACAATAAAAAATATGTATAAACACAAATAGCAATCCAAAGAACAAGAAATTCACATATAAAACATTTCAACCATATCTGTGATATAGCGACCTTTTTTTGAATTTTTTTTTAAAAATAAACTTGTCCAGGTATTATCCACTTTAATGCGCCTGAAGCATATTAATATGGCAAATACCGAGTCGTCACCATTCATCGAGTTGTGGTGTGATTGGTCAACGAAATCCATTTTTGTTTGAAAAATAGGGGCAATACGAAACTATGATGAGATTCTAGGAAGTGAGGTTCTATCGTGATTCGGGGAAGGTGTTAGGCACCCTAAATCGGGTGTCTAAGGACGGTAACCTATGCTTTCAAAATTCCCTAAAAGTTTATTTAATAGACCGGCTTAAAGAAAATATTTAATGAAACTCTAATTTAACTTGTATAAAGAGACTCTAGATTAGAAAAAAAAGGAGATGGGGAAACCTAAATCTAAAAAGAATGGGCATTATTAGGACTCTAATCTAAGGAGATTAGACATCGTCATAATGCATGCAAATTATGGAATTTCGAAAAGAATGACTATGTTCTAACAAAATGAGCATTATAATGACTCTAATTTAGAGAGATTAGACATCGTTATAATGCATGCAACATGATGAAAATTTGAAAAAAGTGACTAAAAAAATGAACATTATAACGACTCTAATCTAGGAAGATTAGACATCGCTATACTGCATGCAAGATGATAAAATTTCGAAAAGAATGACTATGTCCTAAAAATGGGCATTATAATGACTCTAATCTAAGAACATTAGACGTCGCTATAAATGCATAAAATGACAAGGGAAAAATGATTAAACTCTTTAAAAATTGGCATTATAACGACTCTAATCTAGGAAGATTAGACATCGTTATAAATGCATAAAATGATGAGGAAAAATGATTAAACTTTCTAAAAATGGTCATTATAATGATTCTAATCTAGAAAGATTAGACATCGTTATAAATGTATAAAAATGACATTGATTTTCTAGAGCAACTATGTCTAAATATGAATGAAATATCCTCCTCCTATTGTTCGCAAAGAGCCTCAATTAAGAGAAACGCATCATAGGGGATCTTTAGTGAATTTTTTTTAAGAAAAAGAATATACCAAAGACTAATATGCTGGAAAAATTAGGAGATTGAAACAAGGGTTCTAAAACTAGGGAGCATCTCTATATCTCGATACCTCACAAGGAGCCCCAATTCGGTGAAGTGCGTCATAGGGGGTCCTTAGTGAGTTTTAGGGCAAATAGAGGGGAGTTTTCAATAACTTGACTCATATTTATTAAAGAAAATAAACAATAACTGGGTTCTAAAATATCCTATAGGTTCGTACCATTCTTCCTTCCATTTGAAGCCCCTTAATCGGCGAAACGCGATATAGGAGAGTCCAAACTATTCAAAGAAAGATAGATAGGTCTCAAAATTTATCTAAAGACTCACATCATTAAAAGAAAAAAAATAGAGGGTTAAGAAGAGAATTAGCACAAGATGTAAAAAGATGGGTAAGTTTGGCCTACCTATGTGGGTTGGAGACCCCCTTGATTTCCTTTCCTCAAACTTTTCTCCTAGGACACCTCCAAGCTATCCTTCTTCTTCAACTTTTTCCTCTCCAAGGCCTTCTCCTTTGGAATCTCTAACCCTCTAGGGACTTAGGGAGTTTTTCTTGAATTTTTGGGCAAATGGGAGGGATGAAAGTTTTCTAAGACTTGGAATATCTTGCAAATTGCATGGCTTTCCTTAGTCTTTTGGGCAGAATTTTGGCTGGTCAAAAATTGGTGAGAAATAGATAAAAGGCTGAGGTATTTATAAGGGAGAAATTGAGGGAAAAAACTCCCTCAATTCCAATATGAGACTAAACATATTTAGGGGTATTTTATTCATTTAATGTCATTTTGGTAATTAAAGGGGAACCATTCTTCAGGAATTTTCCAGGTTGTCAAGGGCATGAGTTGTCGAAAGCACAAGAATTTTCTAGAAGAAACTGTGCTAGAATTATAGAAATATCAAAATTGAGGTAATAACTTTACCTCTATTTCAAGAATAGGCTAAATTTTTATTGTCCCTAATGTTTTTACCCCCATTTAAGACTTATTCGCAAATTTGGTGCTCCGAGACTCCAGAGAGTCTAGCACATGACCTTGTAACTGAATTCTGAAAATACCCCATAAATGGCGGTAATGCAATTGGAGAAATTGTAAAATAAACCTAATTTTGAAATTGCGGTAAAGTTGTTACCGCCAGTTAGGGACATTGGGATAATTTCAACATTCTGACATATAAAGGTGTAACCGCTTCTGGAAAAAATATCTTTATCATAAATGGCGGTAAAGTTATTATCGCCATTAAGAATAGAGGCAAAAATTGAATTGGCGGTAATAACTTTACTTCCAATTCAAAAACAGGCAATATTTGGAATGTCTGTAATTTAATTACAGCCATTAAATTTTTAGGCCAAAATGGAATTATGGTAATATAATTACAACCATTTCAAATTTAAAATATTTACGAAACTGTTATCGCAAAGGAAAATCAGTCTCTAGGCCCTTCAAAAGTGGATTTTAAGAGACAAAATGGAAGCCATAGAGTTTATAAAAGTCTCGTATTTGGATGGTTAAATGACTAAAATATCCCTAAATCGGATTTAAGGTCTGGGTGATCTTTAAATGATGGTGGGATGCTTGTAAATGGGTGGACGAGGTTTAAAGTGATCTCATAGAGTCCATCTTGTCTTGGAGAAGAAGTATGAGAGCACGAAGAATCCGGACAAACAGGGTGTCTACAACTAAAATAAGAAGAAACCAAAAGGTCATAAGCATTTCAGTTTCACTCCAGCAGCTACTTTCTTAGAAGAATCAACACATGGACAAACTAATCGATCAAGTTATAGATGTTTGAAATATAAGTAATCTAGGAATATTTAAACTGAGCAGAAATTCTGTGTTTGTAAAAAAGAATAACAGATCAAATAATAAAACAACAAGACTAAGCAAGCAAACTAAAGAGGGACATACCCTCAAATAAAACCCAAGTAGTAGGCAACCAAACACTAGGATTTCTGATTTTTTTAGAAGGATTTCTGATGTAAACAGTATTTTTAAAGTAGTTTTGATTGAATCCACACCACCACGAACACACATGCATAAACGTAGTCCTTTCGTTTGAATGTGTGACATTATTTTAATGATCGGTGATCTTCTCCGGTTGTAACCGGTTTTTGATAAATTCGGTTACTCCCTTGTGGTCGCCACATGTCCCTTTTTGCACCCCTTAACTGTGGTTAAGATTCACCTTCCCCTAGGATTCACCCACCTATCTTTGGTTTTTAGAAAAATTATTTTAAAATAATTAACACTAGAAGTTGGTAAATTTTAACCATAGTTAACAAAAAAATTTAATATTTTTTCTGAAAACCAAGGATAGTTGAACCTTAGGGGTGAGTGAATCTTAACCATAGTTAAGAGGTGTCAAAAAGGACATGTGGCCACCTCAGGGGCCTAACTGGTTTTGGCACAACCGGTTACAACTGGAGAAGAATAGGAGTCTATTTTAATCTTGCCCAGTCCACACTTATTGGGACCATTAAAGATTAATTATCAAAGGATGAGGTGACCATTTGGATTATAATTGATCATATTGAGTCTTTTTTGAAGCTTTTAGGTTCTAAATCTGTCCCAAATCCTTCACTAAATCCTTATTTCCATGCAAGAGAGGTCCATAGCTAGTTATACCCTCAAGCAAAAATTGCTAGAGCTGTACACCAATGGTTCAACCTAGAGCATGGTGACCCGTCACATAAGACTAACAGGCAGTGGGTATGAGTCATGACATGGAGTGCTTACCCTCACATTATGCACATACACATACGTATCCAGGGGTGGAGCCGGGGGGGGCGGGGAGGGGCCATGGCCCCCCCAATTTTTTTGCAATTCCTACTTCTAGTAGTATTAAATAGTGGGTCCCCTAATTTTTTCAAATTTTTTTAGTATAGCTGGCCCCCCCTAATGTTTTTGTCTGATATACACAGTGGCCCCCCCAATCTTTTGTCCAATTTGTAGTGCCCCCAATGGAGTCCGGTGATGGCCTTGAGGTTGCCACATGTCCCAATTGACACCCATTAACTATGGTTAAAATCACCATGATTCACCAACTTATCCTTGGTTGTTTTAAAAAAGATTGAAAATTTTTTAACCTTTAAGAGTTAGTTCACCACGGTTCACCTACTTAACCTTAGAAAAAAAAATTGGTATCATTTTTAAAAATCAAGGATAGGTGGGTGAATCTTAATCACAGTTAAGTGGTATCAATAAGCACATGTGGCGACCTCAAGGGTATAATTGGAACAAAATTTTCTCGAAAAAAAGGAAATTACCCAAAAAAAAATTTCTCGGGGGCTACGCCCCCAAACCCCCAAGCTCCATACCCTCAAATTCATTAAATTTTTTATACACGTATTTCGGCCCCCCCAACCAAAATTTCCTAAATCCGCCCCTGTACGTATCTATGAAGAAGTAAGTCTGCCATGGGTAGCCTAGGCTTCGATGACTTTGCCGAGTCCTTGACCGAACGAAAGAAATTGATCGAGTAACAAATGGATCACCCAAACCAACCAACAATTCCTAGTTTAAGAATGACAATGGAGAAGAGGCATTAAAGCTGAACCTGGAGCTTCATTTCAAGCAACAAAGGCAGTAACCTATCGTCTATTTTTCTTATAATTTATAAAATACGGGATGTAATGCACTAAGCAACAACGGTAGTAGCCTATATGACCATTGAGTCAGAGTACAAATTATGAGACGGAGGACAGAATAAAATAAGGGAAATGAAAAACGGAACCCAGGGTCAGCTTAGAAGCTGACCCCGACACCTCATTGGTCCACACCCCCTTTTTACCACCCATCAAAGGTTTAAATGTTCAAGCTTTAACAAGGTACAAAATCAGCCGGGGTGAAGTGGGAACACGCATTCCTACGTACTGGAGGAAGCTTTCCTCTAAGTGCCTTAGCCAACAGAAATAAGAGATTAACCATGAACAAGAGCTACACTCCGCCTCTTGCTCCATTGGTGGGGTGTGGCGTCTCTCAAGTGAGAGGTCTCAGATCCAATCCCCGAGTCATGAGTTGTAAGAACTCCAATCCAAGTTAATTACTGACCACTAAAACTAACAGTAGATAAATGATATTCGCACAAAAAAAAAAAAAAAAAAAAATCTATGGACAAGAGTTTTGATTAAATAGTACAAGAGCAACCCAAAAAAATTAGTGTTATAAGGTACCCTTCTTTGTGTTTGTAATTATCAAAATACCACTTTCGAATGCATTTTTTTGAATTGGTTGATTGTTCAACAGTCAACAGGAGCTCCTGTTCATAGCAACGTTTGAAATCCCAATAATTTCGGCGATCCTTCAAACCGAACTGAAATTTCAAAAATTTCAGTTATCTCGACGGGATTTTGGAATTTCGATTTATTAATATTTTATTATATATATTTAATATTTATAAAAAATTTGTATGTCAAAAATTAATATTTTATTAAATTTTAACATATTTATATAAATATTATAATTTATTTTTAAAATACATATATAAATTTCCAAAATTTCTGGAAATTTCGATAAAAGTATCAAAATTTTTTGGAATATTTCAAATTTTAGTTAAAAACAATAAAAAAAACTATTCCAAAAGAAATTTCCAAAATTTTGCCTATGCAACGAGTGTGAGCAATGAAATTTACCGCATTTTCTTATGAGCCGAGCCCTACGGAGGAATGACGCTAAACGCATAAAATAAGAGTTGCCACCTATTTAATGAAGGGTAAATAGGATCTCAATTATACAGTGGATAAAGCATAAGGTCCAAAATGAAACTCTAGGTAAGTGATTCTTTTAAGCTCTAGGGAAGGTTTAGGCATCCTAGGGCCCTCATCTGGAGATGGTAACCTACTCCCGATATCTAAGTCAATTAAATAAGAAATTCAAATATAACTTAAGTATGTTGTTTAAGTATATCAATTAAGCAAATAAAGCAAGATTAAGAGGAAAAGGGAAACTAATCCTAGGTGAGCTAAGAAACTATTTAAAAAGAAATTTCTGAAATTTCGTTGATGTAACGAGTGTGAGCAAGGGAATTTACCGCCTTTCCTTTCGGGTTGGGCCTTACAGAGGAACGACGCTAAATGTTTAAAATAAGAGTTGCCGCCTATTTAATTAAGGGTAAATAGGATCCCAATTATACAATGGATAAGGTCTATGGTCCAAAATGAGATTCTAGGTAAGTGATTCTTTTAAGCCCTAAGGAATGCGTTATGCACCCTAGGGCCCCCTCGGAAATGGTAACCTACTCCCTATATCTAAACCAATTAAAGAAGAAATTCAAATAGAACTTAAGTATGTTGTTTAATTTTATCAATTAAGCAAATAAAGTAAGATTAAGGGAAAATGGAAACTAATCTTAAGTGAGCTGAACCCATTAGGGTTGCTTACTTACCCGACTTGGGAGGATCAAACCATAGTAGTTCTTACAAGCAAGCATACTAAGTTTGTTTGTTGATATAAGTTTTTGATATTTTAAATGTTTTTGATATTTTGGTTATATTTGAATGTTTTTGGTATTTTAATTATATTTGAATGTTTTTTTTGTATTTGGAAATTTTATCTTTTTTTTTGCATTTTCATATAGATAGGCTTTTGGCAAACTTAATTAAAGTCAAATTTAACCCAAGAGAAGGCTAATGAGAGGTTATGCTAAAAGATCATATTTAGGACATAAAGAAGGATGTTTGCATTATGAATAGTAGATGGTCTATTGTCAACACCTAATTTGTTGGATTGATGTTGTAATAAATCAAATACCATTACCTTTGGTATGAGACATTTTGAATAATATCTTCTTTAAGTCCTTAAACCATCCTTTACCCATTCAAAATAGAACATGAATGAAAAAGAAAGAAAAAGTGACAAGTAGAGAAAATGAAAACTTATCATCTCTCCTCTATGTAGTCCTTTTACACTATTATGAACAATGTAATGCGACTCTAAATATGAAATTTGGATTGAGGATGAGTTTTTCCAAATAATTCTAGAAGAATGACTAGAATCTGAGTGAAGAAACAAAATAAAAAGAGATGTATAGCTTTAGCTTCCACTCTCTATATGCCTACTCATATCCACACTGGTGGGTAAATAAAAAAGAAAGAAACATTTACATGAAAGAAAAAAGGAGGACCTCTCATTTCTTTTGAGGTGAGGTTCCTTTATATCATTAGATTGGTGTAGAGATGCCCAACTAACTTGAGAAGAGAGAGATCTTCCAAATTGTTCTAAAAAAAAAACTAAAAACCAAGAAAAAAAAAAGACAAATAAATATGAAATAAAGAGAAGAGGAAGAATAAAGGGAGGAGTGTCTACTCCTCCAAGACTTCTTTTCCAACACTTCAAGAGTTGAGGGTTTTTAGAGTCCACAAAGGAAGAGAGTTAGTGAATAATTTTAAACTTTTAGTCCTAGAATTCTCTACACAATCGAAACCTTAGGTTCTTCTCACTTTCTTCAAAACTAACAGAAGTATTACGAGGTGAGCGTCTTCTTCGAGGATCATGAAGCCTAAGGGTTTTGGCGAGCGTGAGGCTTGAGGTCGGGTTCCTTTGAGATTTTTGGAGGTGAGAGCACCGACTCTTCTGAGGTCTGATATAGAGTTTCAGGTGGTTTGTGGCAATTTGATAATAATACAGAGTTTGTTGAGGAAGAATGGAGGTGCGGTGGGTCCAAGGTGTAATGGTGATTGCGTATGAAACAAAGTGTGTACTTGATGAGAGCGATTGAGTGGTCAAAAATGGATAAGAGAATAACTGTTTCTAAGAGGTGTAAGACTAGCTTGTAGAGTGTAGGAGTACGAGATAGTGATTGGTAGTCAAAAAGATTTGTACTGGTGAGAGTGTGGGTGTCAAAAGATGTATAAAACAAAAATGTGGCCTATTTGGGTTCGAGATAACTAGAGGTCTTGTAGGAAAGTGAGTTAGGTTTGGGGGTTTAACTGGGGGAATGGATGGGGGTTATTATATGGCGTAGATTATTCGGGATCATGGGTTGTTAGCTTTTGGCTGTGGTAATTAGGCTTTGACTATGGTAAATCGTTGATGGGTCATGGTTCATGGTGTTGGGTTTAGTGATTGTCAATAGGCTTGGGTCTTAAGTAATAGATCCTTAGCCCTTATGGTAATTAGGCTTTGGCAAGCATGAGGTAATTGGGCTTGAGTTAATCGAATTATAATTGAGTTGAGGATTTTGGGATATAAGCTGGCCAACTGGGAGGGCTCGTTGAACCTTGAACATTGACGAAATGGGAAGGGCTAGGGGTGCACAATTGGGTGCTTACAACGAGATTTTCATTGTTGATATTTTGTTCCAAATTTGTGACACTCCGGTCTGATCTCAGGATTGGGCGCATCCGCGACTCTGATGGGAGGATTTCAAACCTGTTCCGAGTTAATTTCCCAACATAAGAAAGTTCATCAAAAGGCACAAGGAGAACATTTAATGGCGACGGGGTGACTCGGCTGGTCTCTAGCAAGCAGCCGCCTTTGGTAACCACATTAAGGTGAACATGATCGGTGTTGGGTGTCCCACGGACTTGCCAGTAGCCCTCTTTTTTATAATTCATAAACCATGCTGGAAAGCAATTGTCTAAGGCACTAACACTCTCGGTCGGGTGACGCAGAGGATGGGGGATCTCGGCTCCCCATTTTGTCATGTGTCCCCTTCTCACCCAAGTTCATTGTGGTTTACGCTTCATCCACCATGGGTGCTCCTTATCCTTGGTTTTAGCAAAAAAAAGAAACATCATTTACTAAAGGAATTACAAAAGGAGAACAACCAAGTTACGGAGTTGAAAGGTTGGTTCATAAATCATAATTTATTTGATGTGTTGTATTTTCCTTTTGACGCGCCTGTTATACAACTGTCTAAAGCTAGATATAAAATTTCGTCTTTTAACATTTAATCCATTTGAACAGAGGACGACAATCCATACGTTATTTTAGTCGAGACCAAAATCATGTAAACTGTTTTCGTGGGATTCTCCTTTACTTTTTGTTAATATTGAAGTCTCCTACAATTATTTTTTTAGTTTTCTTTTAAATATTTACAACTTTACAAGTACTGATATTTTATACAGAGTCAAATATCCAAAATAATTTGTATTTTGCTCTTTGTGATACTAAACTTCCGAACAGGGTTTATAAGATTCATCTAAGATGAATACTATACTATTAAAACCCTCTCTTTTAATAATAATTATTACAATTTTTTTCTTTTTAAAAAACTTATTAAATGCAAATATAAGAGATTCTTAATTACACACTATCGAAACCAAGCTTTTTTTTTTTTTGTTTAAAATACATTAGATTAAACAGCTAAAACCCCTGTACATCGTTGTTCCAGCATTCAAGGGTAGCTCTTGCCATGAAAGAATTGATGGTAACGGCGATTGACCGATTATATTAACGCACTTAGCAGCAAAATGTGGTGCTTGGTTAATCATACCAACAAACTGCGCTCAAACACGCCTGTGAGCTTCATAGGTCTTTGTATCGGCACACAATTGTGAGATTTCTCAGGCCCGACAGGGAGGGTCATTCCGACAAACTTTTGATGACACGTATGGTAAATATTAGCACCTCCTCTGGGTATTTTTTTAAAAAAAAGAGCTAAGGGTATATGTGCGAATCGTAGGGGTGACTGCCTCTAACTCCAGTTAATGGAAGAAGTAATAAGGGACACATGGCCCAAAAAGGGGGGACGACATAGTAACTCACACCTCGGCCCGAGGCGGGGACTTATTCCAATAGAAACTACTGAAGAGTATGCCTACAGGCGACTTCGTTCTTAATACTCTTGGGGAAAGACCCTGATATTAATTATAAGCGAATCTTATATAATAAAACTCACTAACTGACCCCATCAAAAATTTTGTATTCCTAATTCTTCGATGTATTGTCTTTTTCGCTTAAGTCCTAGCTCATGCATAAGACTAGTATATGGTAATTTCGTTTGGTTAATGATCCTTTCAAAAGAGAAGAAAAA
>JABCRI010000972.1:0-13505 GCA_015143295.1 Tetracentron sinense
AGATAACCTTTCCAAAGATGTAGAAAGTACTATTCCGCACCGGAGCGTGATTTCTATGCCGATCAAAATATAGCGTCCCAAAAGTAATATTTTTAAATCCTTGTAGTGGTCCGCATATTCTACCAAATTTTTGCGCACTAGCTCCGATTTTTATGGAAATTTAAAGGTGCCATAGGTGCTTAGATACCTTCAAAGATGTAGAATAGTAATTATTCCGTCACCCGATTTGTATTCTATGCATATCTAAAATATAGGTCCCAAAAATTAATATTTTATTCCTTAGTGGTCCGCACAATTTACAAATTTTTTTGCCGCACTCGCTCTCGATTTTTCTGGAAAATTTACAGGCCATAGGTTGCCCTAGAACCTTTCAAAGATGTAGATAGTACCTATCCGAACCGACGTATTCTATGCAGATTCTCAATATAGGTCCCAAAAATGAATATTTAATCGTTAGTGGTCCGCACAATTTACAAATTTGTTTGTCCTAGCTCTCGATTTTTCTTGGAAATTAACAGGAATAGGTTGGCTTAGATACCTTCCAAAGAGGAGAATAGTAACTATTCCGTCACTCCGGAGCGTGAGTCTATGCTATCGAAATATAGTCCCAATAAATAATATTTAATTCCTTGAGTGGTCCGCAATTCTACCAAATTTGTTTTGTGCACAGCTCGCGATTTTTATGGAAATTACCAGGGCCATAGGTTGCTTAGAGACCTTGCCAAAGAGTGTAGAATAGTAACTATTACGTCACCGGGTATTTCTATGCTTATCTAAATATCGCATCTCAAAATTAATATTTTAATCCTAGTGGTTACGAACAATTCCTACCAAATTTTTTTGGCGCACTTAGCTCCGGATTTTAAGGAAATTTACAGGGCCATAGGTTGATTAGATACCTTTCCAAAGAGTAGATAGTACATTCCGTCACCCAGAGCGTATTCTTGCATATCTAAAATAGGTCCCAAAAATAATATTTATATTTCCTTTAGTGGGTCAGCCACAAGTCTAACAAATTTTTGAAGCACTAGCTCCGATTTTCTGGAACATTACAGGGCCAATAGGTGCCTAGATACTTTCCAAGATGTAGATAGTACCTATTCCGTGTTTCCCGAGCGTATTTCTTATGCTCAATCTAAATAGAGGTCCCAAAAAAGTTTAATATGTTAATTCCTTAGTGGTCCGCACTATTCTACCAAATTGTTTGTGCAGAGCTCTCGCTTTTTCTGGGAAAGTTACAGGCCATAGGTTCTAGATACCTTTCCAAAGATGGAGATAGTATACCTATTCCGTCACCCGAGCGGTATTTCTGCTATATAAATATTAGATCTCAAAAATTATATATTTAATTCCTTAGTGGTGCCGCACAATTAACCAAAGTTTGCCTTGCGCACTAGCTCTCGAGTTTTCTGGAATTTACAGGGGCCATAGGGTTGCCTAGATACCTTTCCAAAGATGTAGATATTAACTCTCGTCACCGAGCGTATTTCTATTGCATATCCAAATATAGGTCCCCAAAAAATTAATATTTTAATTCCTTTAGTGGTCAGCACAATTCTACCAAATTTTTTTGCGCACTAGCTCTCGAGTTTCTGGAAATTTACGGGCATTAGGTTGCCTAGATAACTTTCCAAGATGTAGAATGTACCTATTCCGTACCGAGCGTTATTTCTATGCATATCCAATATGGCCCAAACTTAAATTTTCACTTAGTGGTACGCACAATTCTACAAAATTTTTTTTAGCACTGCTAGCTAAATTTTTGGAAATTTACAAGGCCATAGGTTGCTTAGATACTGTCAAAGATGTAAAAGGACCTATTCCGCTTCACCCGAGAGGATTTCTATGCATATCTAAATATAGGCCCAAAAATTAAATTTTAATCCCTTAGTGTCGCACAATTCTACCATTATTGTTTGTGCAAAGCTCTCGATTTTTCGGGAAATTACCAGGGTCATAGGTTGCGTAGATCCTTTCCAAAGGCTGTCGAATTAGTACCTATTCGTACACACGAGCGTACTTATTTCTATGTATCTAATATAGATCTCAAAAAGTAGATGTAATTCCTTAGTAGCGCACAATTCTACAAATTTTTGCGCACTAGCTCCGATTGAAGGGAAATTTACAGGGGCCATAGGTGGCGTAGATACCTTTCCAAAGAGTAGAATAGACCTATTCCGTCACACGAGGTATTTCTATGCAAGCTAAATATAGGTCCCAAACGAATTAATATTTTAATCCTTAGTGGTCCGCCACTATTACCAATTTTTTAGGCACTAGCTTCTCGATTTTTCTGGAAATTTGCAGGGCCTAGGTTGCCTAGATACCTTTCCCAAAGATGGTGGTAGAAAGAGTAACCTATTCCGTCACTCGAGGTATTCTATGATATCTAAATATAGTCCCAAAAATTAATATTTTAATTACTTTAGTGGTCAGCACATTTACAAATTGTTTTGCACTAGCTCTCGATTTTTTGGAAATTTACCCAGGGCCATTGAAGGTTGCTTAGAACTTTCCAAAGTAGTAGAATAGTACTTGCCGTCCACCGGAGAGTATTTCTATGCAATCTAAATATAGATCTCAAACAAAAATATTTTAATCCTTTAGTGGTACGAACAAATTCTACCAAATTTTTTTGGAGTAGCTCTCGATTTTTATGGAAATTACAGGGCCACATAAGTTGCTTAGATACTCTTTCCAAATAGTAGGAATAGACCGATCAGGCACCCGAGCGTATTTT
Organism: Tetracentron sinense; assembly: GCA_015143295.1. Taxonomy (NCBI): domain Eukaryota; kingdom Viridiplantae; phylum Streptophyta; class Magnoliopsida; order Trochodendrales; family Trochodendraceae; genus Tetracentron; species Tetracentron sinense. Next base: position 2,741 of record JABCRI010000972.1, read on the forward strand.
CTATGATATCGAATATAGATCTCAAAATTTAATATTTTTAATCTTTTAGTGGTCCGCACCAATTCTACCAAAGTTTTTTGCGCACTAGCTCCGATTTTTCTGGAAATTTACAGGGCCATAGGTTTGCCTAGATACCTTTCCAAAGATGTTAGAATAGTTACCATTAGTCACTCCAGAGCGTATCTATGCATCTAAATATAGGTCCCAAAAATTAATATTTTAATTCTTTGCGGGTACGCACAATTCTACTCAAATTTGTTTGTTGCACTAGTCTCGAATTTTTCTGGAAATACCAGGGCCATAGGTTGCTAGATACCTTTTCCAAAGATGTTAGATAGTACCTATTCCGTCACCCGAGCGTATTTCTATGCATATCTAAATTATAGATCTCAAAATAAATATTTAATTCCTTAGTGGTCCGGCACAATTTATCCAATTTGTTTGCTGCAACAGCTCTCGATTTTTCTGGAAATTACCAGGGCCATAGCGTTGCTTAGATCCCTTTCCAAAGCCATGTAGAATAGTACCTATTGCGTTCTCACCGAGCGTATTTCTATGCATATCTAAATATAGTCCCAAAATTAATATTTTAATTTCCTTTAGTGGTCCGCACTATTCTACCAAATTTGTTGTGCACTAGCTCTCGATTTTGGAAATTACCAGGGCCTAGGTCTTGAGATACTTCCAACGATGTAGAATAGTAACTATTCCATCACCCGAGCGTAGTTCTATGCATCTAAATATAGATCTCAAAAAATTAATATTTTAATTCCTTTAGTGGTCCCGCACAATTCTACCAAATTTTTTTGATTCGCACTAGCTCTCGATGTTTCTTTTCGGAAATTTACAGGGCCATAGGTTGCCTAGATACATTCCAAAGAGTGTAGAATGTACCTATTCCGTCACCCGAGCGTATTTCTATGCATTATCCAAATATAAGGTCCCAAAAATTATAAGATGTAGTTTATTCCTTTAGTGGTCCGCACAATTCTACCAAATTTTTTTTTGCGCACTAGCTCTCGATTTTTTTCTGGAAAATACAGGGCATTAGGTTGCCTAGTACTGTCTTTCCAAAGATGTGAATGTACCTATCCGTCTCCCGAGCGTATTTCTAGCATATCTAAAAATAGGTCCACAAAAATTAATATTTTAATCCTTTATGGTGCTATTCCAAAGATCCGCACCTATTCCGTTGGTTGTGCACAATTATACTAATTTCTATCTACATTGTCCAAAGAGTGAGAAGTACCTTTCTGTCCCCAAAAAATTAATATGTAAGTCTTTAGGCCGAACAATGTCTAAAATTTTTTCGCACTAGTATTTTCTGCGAAATACGGTTTCTTAGATACTTTAAGTCCCAAAGAGCACAATTTACCAATTTTTTTTAGCCCTAGCTCTATTTTTTTGAAATTTACTAGATACCTGCCTAGTCACAAGAGCGTCTGCATATCTAAAGATAAGGTCCGTCTACCAAAGGCATAGCTCCGAGGAATATAGGTGCCTTATACCTCCAAAGATCATTCCGTCGAGCGTCATTTCTATGCTATCTAAATATAGGTCCCAAAAATTAATATTTAATTCCTTTAGGGTCCGCACAATTTCTACAAGAGCAAAATTTACAGTTTTGTGCACTACGCCGAGGTCTCGATTTTTTCTGGGAAATTAACAGGGCCATTAGTGCTTAGATTACCTTTCCAAAGATGTAGAATAGTATTCAATTCCTGTCACCTGAGCGTATTTCTATGCATATCTAAATATAGGTCCCAAAAATTAATATTTTAATTCCTTTAGTGGTCCGTACAATTCTACCAAATTTTTTTGCGCACTAGCTCTCGATTTTTATGGAAATTTACAGGGCCATAGGTTGCTTAGATACCTTTCCAAAGATGTAGAATAGTACCTATTCCGTCACCCGAGCGTATTTCTATGCATATCTAAATATAGGTCCCAAAAATTAATATTTTAATTCCTTTAGTGGTCCGCACAATTCTACCAAATTTTTTTGCGCACTAGCTCTCGATTTTTCTGGAAATTTACAGGGCCATATGTTTCCTAGATACCTTTCCAAAGATGTAGAATAGTACCTATCCGCACCGAGCGTATTTCTATGCATATCTAAATATAGGTCCCAAAAATTAATATTTAATTCCTTTAGTGGTCCGCACTATTCTACCAATTTTTTTGTGCACTAGCTCTCGATTTTTCTGGAAATTTACAGGGCCATAGGTTGCCTAGATACCTTTCCAAAGATGTAGAATAGTACCTATTCCGTCACCCGAGCGTATTTCTATGCATATCTAAATATAGGTCCCAAAAATTAATATTTTAATTCCTTTAGTGGTCCGCACAATTCTACCAAATTTTTTTGCGCACTAGCTCTCGATTTTTATGGAAATTTACAGGGCCATAGGTTGCTTAGATACCTTTCCAAAGATGTAGAATAGTACCTATTCCGTCACCCGAGCGTATTTCTATGCATATCTAAATATTGGTCCCCAAATTAATATTTTATTTCCTTTAGTGGTCCGTACTATTCTACCAAGTTTTTTTGCGCACTAGCTCTCGATTTTTATGGAAATTTACAGGGCCATAGGTTGCTTAGATACCTTTCCAAAGATGTAGAATAGTACCTATTCCGTCACCCGAGCGTATTTCTATGCATATCTAAATATAGGTCCCAAAAATTAATATTTTAATTCCTTTAGTGGTCCGCACAATTCTACCAAATTTTTTTGCGCACTAGCTCTCGATTTTTCTGGAAATTTACAGGGCCATAGGTTGCTTAGATACCTTTCCAAAGATGTAGAATAGTACCTATTCCGTCACCCGAGCGTATTTCTATGCATATCTAAATATAGGTCCCAAAAATTAATATTTTAATTCCTTTAGTGGTCCGCACTATTCTACCAAATTTTTTTGCGCACTAGCTCTCGATTTTTCTGGAAATTTACAGGGCCATAGGTTGCTTAGATACCTTTCCAAAGATGTAGAATAGTACCTATTCCGTCACCCGAGCGTATTTCTATGCATATCTAAATATAGGTCCCAAAAATTAATATTTTAATTCCTTTAGTGGTCCGCACTATTCTACCAAATTTTTTTGCGCACTAGCTCTCGATTTTTCTGGAAATTTACAGGGCCATAGGTTGCTTAGATACCTTTCCAAAGATGTAGAATAGTACCTATTCCGTCACCCGAGCGTATTTCTATGCATATCTAAATATAGGTCCCAAAAATTAATATTTTAATTCCTTTAGTGGTCCGCACAATTCTACCAAATTTGTTTGTGCACTAGCTCTCGATTTTTCTGGAAATTTACAGGGCCATAGGTTGCTTAGATACCTTTCCAAAGATGTAGAATAGTACCTATTCCGTCACCCGAGCGTATTTCTATGCATATCTAAATATAGGTCCCAAAAATTAATATTTTAATTCCTTTAGTGGTCCGCACAATTCTACCAAATTTTTTTGCGCACTAGCTCTCGATTTTTCTGGAAATTTACAGGGCCATAGGTTGCTTAGATACCTTTCCAAAGATGTAGAATAGTACCTATTCCGTCACCCGAGCGTATTTCTATGCATATCTAAATATAGGTCCCAAAAATTAATATTTTAATTCCTTTAGTGGTCCGCACTATTCTACCAAATTTGTTTGCGCACTAGCTCTCGATTTTTATGGAAATTTACAGGGCCATAGGTTGCTTAGATACCTTTCCAAAGATGTAGAATAGTACCTATTCCGTCACCCGAGCGTATTTCTATGCATATCTAAATATAGGTCCCAAAAATTAATATTTTAATTCCTTTAGTGGTCCGCACTAATTCTACCAAATTTTTTTGCGCACTAGCTCTCGATTTTTCTGGAAATTTACAGGGCCATAGGTTGCTTAGATACCTTTCCAAAGATGTAGAATAGTACCTATTCCGTCACCCGAGCGTATTTCTATGCATATCTAAATATAGGTCCCAAAAATTAATATTTTAATTCCTTTAGTGGTCCGCACTATTCTACCAAATTTTTTTGCGCACTAGCTCTCGATTTTTCTGGAAATTTACAGGGCCATAGGTTGCCTAGATACCTTTCCAAAGATGTAGAATAGTACCTATTCCGTCACCCGAGCGTATTTCTATGCATATCTAAATATAGGTCCCAAAAATTAATATTTTAATTCCTTTAGTGGTCCGCACAATTCTACCAAATTTTTTTGCGCACTAGCTCTCGATTTTTCTGGAAATTTACAGGGCCATAGGTTGCTTAGATACCTTTCCAAAGATGTAGAATAGTACCTATTCCGTCACCCGAGCGTATTTCTATGCATATCTAAATATAGGTCCCAAAAATTAATATTTTAATTCCTTTAGTGGTCCGCACAATTCTACCAAATTTTTTTGCGCACTAGCTCTCGATTTTTCTGGAAATTTACAGGGCCATAGGTTGCCTAGATACCTTTCCAAAGATGTAGAATAGTACCTATTCCGTCACCCGAGCGTATTTCTATGCATATCTAAATATAGGTCCCAAAAATTAATATTTTAATTCCTTTAGTGGTCCGCACTATTCTACCAAATTTGTTTGTGCACTAGCTCTCGATTTTTCTGGAAATTAAAAGGGCCATAGGTTGCTTAGATACCTTTCCAAAGATGTAGAATAGTACCTATTCCGTCACCCGAGCGTATTTCTATGCATATCTAAATATAGGTCCCAAAAATTAATATTTTAATTCCTTTAGTGGTCCGCACAATTCTACCAAATTTTTTTGCGCACTAGCTCTCGATTTTTCTGGAAATTTACAGGGCCATAGGTTGCCTAGATACCTTTCCAAAGATGTAGAATAGTACCTATTCCGTCACCCGAGCGTATTTCTATGCATATCTAAATATAGGTCCCAAAAATTAATATTTTAATTCCTTTAGTGGTCCGCACTATTCTACCAAATTTGTTTGTGCACTAGCTCTCGATTTTTCTGGAAATTTAAAGGGCCATAGGTTGCTTAGATACCTTTCCAAAGATGTAGAATAGTACCTATTCCGTCACCCGAGCGTATTTCTATGCATATCTAAATATAGGTCCCAAAAATTAATATTTTAATTCCTTTAGTGGTCCGCACAATTCTACCAAATTTTTTTGCGCACTAGCTCTCGATTTTTCTGGAAATTTACAGGGCCATAGGTTGCCTAGATACCTTTCCAAAGATGTAGAATAGTACCTATTCCGTCACCCGAGCGTATTTCTATGCATATCTAAATATAGGTCCCAAAAATTAATATTTTAATTCCTTTAGTGGTCCGCACAATTCTACCAAATTTTTTTGCGCACTAGCTCTCGATTTTTCTGGAAATTTACAGGGCCATAGGTTGCCTAGATACCTTTCCAAAGATGTAGAATAGTACCTATTCCGTCACCCGAGCGTATTTCTATGCATATCTAAATATAGGTCCCAAAAATTAATATTTTAATTCCTTTAGTGGTCCGCACTATTCTACCAAATTTGTTTGTGCACTAGCTCTCGATTTTTCTGGAAATTTAAAGGGCCATAGGTTGCTTAGATACCTTTCCAAAGATGTAGAATAGTACCTATTCCGTCACCCGAGCGTATTTCTATGCATATCTAAATATAGGTCCCAAAAATTAATATTTTAATTCCTTTAGTGGTCCGCACAATTCTACCAAATTTGTTTGTGCACTAGCTCTCGATTTTTCTGGAAATTACCAGGGCCATAGGTTGCTTAGATACCTTTCCAAAGATGTAGAATAGTACCTATTCCGTCACCCGAGCGTATTTCTATGCATATCTAAATATAGGTCCCAAAAATTAATATTTTAATTCCTTTAGTGGTCCGCACAATTCTACCAAATTTTTTTGCGCACTAGCTCTCGATTTTTCTGGAAATTTACAGGGCCATAGGTTGCCTAGATACCTTTCCAAAGATGTAGAATAGTACCTATTCCGTCACCCGAGCGTATTTCTATGCATATCTAAATATAGGTCCCAAAAATTAATATTTTAATTCCTTTAGTGGTCCGCACTATTCTACCAAATTTGTTTGCGCACTAGCTCTCGATTTTTATGGAAATTAAAAGGGCCATAGGTTGCTTAGATACCTTTCCAAAGATGTAGAATAGTACCTATTCCGTCACCCGAGCGTATTTCTATGCATATCTAAATATAGGTCCCAAAAATTAATATTTTAATTCCTTTAGTGGTCCGCACAATTCTACCAAATTTTTTGCGCACTAGCTCTCGATTTTTATGGAAATTTACAGGGCCATAGGTTGCCTAGATACCTTTCCAAAGATGTAGAATAGTACCTATTCCGTCACCCGAGCGTATTTCTATGCATATCTAAATAGAGGTCCCAAAAATTAATATTATAATTCCTTTAGTGGTCCGCACTATTCTACCAAATTTTTTTGCGCACTAGATCTCGATTTTTCTGGAAATTTACAGGGCCATAGGTTGCCTAGATACCTTTCCAAAGATGTAGAATAGTACCTATTCCGTCACCCGAGCGTATTTCTATGCATATCTAAATATAGGTCCAAAAATTAATATTTTAATTCCTTTAGTGGTCCGCACAATTCTACCAAATTTTTTTACGCACTAGCTCTCGATTTTTCTGGAAATTTACAGGGCCATAGGTTGCTTAGATACCTTTCCAAAGATGTAGAATAGTACCTATTCCGTCGCCCGAGCGTATTTCTATGCATATCTAAATATAGGTCCCAAAAATTAATATTTTAATTCCTTTAGTAGTCCGCACTATTCTACCAAATTTGTTTGTGCACTAGCTCTCGATTTTTCTGGAAATTAAAAGGGCCATAGGTTGCTTAGATACCTTTCCAAAGATGTAGAATAGTACCTTATCCGTCGCCCGAGCGTATTTCTATGCATATCTAAATATAGGTCCCAAAAATTAATATTTTAATTCCTTTAGTTGTAGAGACCCGAATCTTTTTTTCATATTTTTAGTGCATTGCATTAAGGGTATTTTTAGTCGTTATAAGTGTTAAAGTGTGTGTATTTATATCTAAGTATGGTGATGTAAACTAAGCTTAATCAACTTGTAACGGATGAATGTCATAGCACACCCTAAACTTTAGGAAGCTCTAGTTTTAGCACCGTTACTGGAATTGAGTGATTCTTGAACCATTAGAAAGGTGTTGGAACCCTCTTCGAGGTTCATGTTTAGTGTTTTTTCCTCATTTTGAGTTTAAGTCAAGTCAATAGTGAGTTTTGTCTAATGGAATTACAGATCAGTCAACTTTGGGGACAATTTAGTCTATTAATTAAGTGGAAATTGGAAATTCTAAAACGCCAGAAATGTTCATTTTCGAGAGACGAATCCAACGCAAGTTGAATCGTCAAAATCCGACGAACGAGTCAAAAGTTATGGCCAAAACAGTAAAGGGAGTCAAAACCTGCAGGAACCGATCGCTCGGTCAGAACCAGCGATCGATCGGTCCAAAACCGATCGATCGGTATCTATCGACTGGTCCAAATTCTGTATGGGAAAATTTTCCAGAGAGTGTGTTCTTGACCGATCGCCCGGTCATAAACACCGATCGATCGGTAGGCAACCGATCGCTCGGTCATTACCACCGATCGCTCGGTCCTTCGTGTTTTTGCTGATTTTTAGTATGGGCTTTTTGGTCTTTTCGTTCTCAGACCCTTGGGGCTATAAATAGGGGGTCCTACTCGAAATATTAAAATACTCCACCTAGTTCTAACCTAATTTGGCAAAAGGAGGAGAAACCCTAGGGTTTTGAGAGAGGGTTTTCTTGGAGAAGGAGGAGATTGATAGGAGATTGCAAGAAAAGTTTGGGAAGCTTCTCCAAATCGTCTCGGGAGCGTTTTGAATCCAAGGGAAGGATTCCTAAGGTCGATATACTATCCTAATCAACTTTATTTAAGGTTTTGTGAATGTTAAGATGATAGAAATGATAGAATAGAGATTGAATGCATGTTTTCCCTAATTTTCTATGAAATGAGCTAATTATGAGTGGACGTGTGAATGGAAATGTGGATTTGAATGTGGATGGGATGTATGAAGGATGGGAAATGTGTGGAGGATGGGATTACTATGTGGATGTGAATGGTGAATGGATTGTATGGATGGATTGTGGTTAGATGGATGCTTGAGAAAGTAGAGAAATAATGGATTCATAATATGGGTACTCAAGGTGTTTGTAAAAATGTTTGAGAGAATAAATGCTATTATGTTCTTATGAAATGGTGGTAAATTGATTATGAATTGCGATATGAATTATGATAAGATATGTATAGGTGAATGGTTTGTTAAGTATGTTTAATTATTTGCTTGGGAATTGATAGTCGGGAAGGTAAGAACTTAGAGGAACATCTCTCAAACCGGGAATTCTCTAACTATTTGGTATGGGACATATAGTGGAGTTTCCATGGTGGGAGATCGGAACCTAAGCAATTACCAACTCGAATATTAATTTCGACACTTAAGCACACAAGCACGTGTATGCGAAGATAAGAGTCTCACAAGTCACACATGTGAACTACAAGCATGAACATGGCATACGTATGCAATTCTGAATAAGCATAAGCATGACATGGTCCGTATCCGCCAAGAACGGCATGTCTCATTACTGTGTGATCTGAATAAGTGCATAAGGCATGGTCCGTATCCGCCAAGAACGGCATGTCTCATCCTTGTATGATCTGAATAAGTGCATAAGCATAAGCATAAGCATCTCACAAGCACGTGGTCTCGTAAGCATAAGTACCTCATAAGTGTATGGTTTTCTAAGTCTAAGATTCTCACAAGTACACGAGTCAAGGTGATGATATGATGTATATGCGCACACGTTCTTCCGCACTCTGATTATGTTATTATGTTATTGGATATGTTTCTGACTAAGTGCAGGTATATTATTATTGTTGGTTGGATTTTATATACACTGAGTACCTTTGTACTCAGCCGGACTTTTGTCTTGGCAGGTATAGAGCAGGAGTACACGGCGGAGCCGTGGGTTGAGGAGACTTACCTCGAGGAAGGAGGTGAAGGTGAGCCTTCCGAGGAGGGAGCCGGAGACTTGGGCGGCTACACCTCTTAGTTTACATTTCCTTTCTTTGAGAGAGTTTTGTAATTGACTTTTAGAGGATGTTGCTCAGTAGACTTTTATGGTTGTGTATCAGACTCTTATTGGTTCATTGTTAGTTGTATATATAGACCTTAGACTTGTGCAGGTTGGATTGGGTTTATATATATCGAATTTTATTATCCTCATTTTTGAAGACTCGTGTAGTAGCCTTGTATGCATGGTTTTAAGCAGGTTTAAGTAACGTGGCGATTCCAAAGTCCTATTTTAGCCTTGTAGGATTTTGGGGTCGTTACAGAGGTGGTATCAGAGCTCTAGGCATTAGGTTCCCTTGGGCTAAATTGTCTTCTTAGTAGGAGTTAAGTTTAGGTCACTCCGGATCTGATACCAGAGGATATCAATCAAAGCACAAGGCATTAGAGCCCTTAAGGCTAAGGTATTAAGTATAGAGTATAGGAAGATGTCAACCTTAGGAAAGCAACATCAAGTTTAGGACTTTAAAATTGTTGAGGATTGAGTTTTGATTAAGCGTAGACTTAGGAATTTTATATGAGTGTGTTCTAAATGGATTGCTTTCTTCTTCTCAGGATTGTAAGCATGAGAAGGGGTGGAAGAAATAATAGGCATGGAGGAGGCAGTGTGACAGATGGGGATTCCCCAGATGGTGCTTCCCAAGCCAATGTGAGTCGGGCTATGGAAGCTATTGCTGCAGCCATGGAGAGGCAGGCTGAAATTATGGCTCAGCAAACTGCCTTGCTAGCAGCTGGTCAAGCTAGACAGGAGAGGCAGGTTGATGTTCACCCACCTCGTCATAACGGAGTGGAAGCTTTTAGGAGGATGAATCCTCCAGCCTTCTACGGTAGTACAGATCCCTCAGTTGCTGAGTTGTGGATCATGCAACTAGAGAAGATTTTCACGTGCTTGAGGCGACCGATGAGCAGAGGGTGAAATGGGCCTCCTTCGTCATGGAAGGTGAAGCTGAACATTGGTGGAGGGCCGCATCTAGGCAGAGGAATGAAGTGCGAGCGGGACAAGAGTGGACTTGGGGAGAGTTCCTCGACATCTTCTACGAGAGATACTTCCGGTGTTTGTGAGAGATCAGAAGGAGATTGAATTCTCTACCTTGGAGCAAGGGAGGATGTCAGTGGCCGAGTATGAGGCCAAGTTTGTAGAGCTTTCTAGGTCGCTCCTCACTTGATTGCTACGGAGAGAATGAAGGCAAAGAGGTTTGAGCGAGGTTTGAAGGATTTTATTCGGGAGAAGGTTTCGATACTTCAGCTCGAAACATGTAGGGAGGTTGTATCAGCGTGCTTTGATAGCTGAGAAGAATTCAGAAGAATTGTTGAAGAAGAGGGAGAAGTTGCAAGCAGGTAGGTTTGGTCCTCAGGACAAGAGGCCAAGGGTGTCGGGTCCTATGTCGATTGCTAGGTCTACCCCTTATCAGAGGCCGACTCAGGTAGCACCGCGAGCAGCTCAGGTGGCTCCGCCTACTACTGGGGAAACTTCCCTGGAGGGCTGTTTGAGTGGTATAGCCGAAAAGCCAGATGCTGAAAGAGGCACAGGGAGTAGGAGAGTTAGATAGAAGGCAATTACTGGAGGTTGTTCCCCATTGTGGAGATGTCTCACACCGTATCAGTAGATTGTCCGACTCCGCATTCAGCAGGTGATCAGTCGACTCAGCTCCGGCTCCGCCAC
>JABCRI010000973.1:0-34906 GCA_015143295.1 Tetracentron sinense
TTTTTTATAGGGTCAATTTTCATGGGTTGTGCCATTAAGCCATTTCCTAATCTAGTGATTGCTTTGACACATTTTTTGTAGTTGGGAATGGCCAAGTTCCCCGTGTTCATTGCTCATTTAACTTAGAATACACATTGTTATCATACGTACATCATGGTGTACACTGTCCACACAAGGTGAATTGGTGCTCTCAAAGAGGTTTCCTAGACCCCCAAAAAAAAAACAGCCTAATTTATTAGGGGTGTCCAGCATCAATGTAATTAGTTTCCAATATTTAATATTGATATTTACTTATGTATATAATTGGACAATCAAGCTATACTCTTGATTCATTATGTGCACAATGAACCACTGCTCTTTACCTCACCGTTAGGATACCTTTGGCATGCAGCCCCTTCCTTACAAAGAGGAGCACATGCATTGGGTACTACAGCCATGGGTCCATACTTGGTAATGAAATACAAGACATGCAACAATACCCTTGGGTCACCTTTTTTTTTTTTCCCCCAATAGTCTTATTTTATGTTTGTATGTAACATTTTACATGCCTAAAATATTATTTTGTTAAACAACATAATGAACATTTGAAATAATCAATGTTTGTATTTGGGTGAATCAAACAAAATTATTTACACAATCAGTTATTATCAGCATCAACGCTTATTAAAAGTGTCAAGCCAAACGACATTATAACTGTCAATGCTTATTGTCATCAGTGTTTATTCGCATTAGCGCTTATCAATATAATCGCTTATGACTGCAATAATCCGAACTAAACTAGCCCGTTACAGTTAGCCAAATCACCTCATTCTTCAACTTCCGATAAATCTCATTCAAAATTGTTTAAATAGTGATTATAATACCCTTGTGACATTTAATAGACTATAATACACTTGTCACACGTCTCTTCTTTTAACTTTTGTAACTGTGGTTAACATATACTAACTCTCAAGGTTAAAAGCATCTAACCTTAGTTTTATATAAAAAAAAAAAAAATTAACCACAAGGGTTAAAACTTGTTAACCATAGTTCAAAAGCTGTTAAAAGACTAGTGTTCCTTTTTAATTCCCTTTAACCATGGTTAAGATTCAATAACTTAGGATTAAAGCATCTTACCTTTTTTCTTAGAAAAAAAATAACCATGAGGGTTAAAACTTATTAACCATAGTTCAAGGACAGTTAAAGGAGTGTTTAAGTCCTTTTAAATATAGTTAAGATTCATTAACCCTTAAGGTTAAAACATCTAACCTTAATTTTTTTTAAAGGAAATTAAGTTAATCACAAGGGTTAAAATGTTAACCATAGTTCAAAGGTAGTCAAAGGGGTGTCTTCTTTTAACACCTTTTAACTATGGTTAAGATTCACTAACCCTTAGGGAAAGCATCTAACCTTAACTTTTAGGTTACTGTTAAAAATTAATCATAGGGTTAAAATTTGTCAACCGTAGTTCAAATACAATTAAAGGAGTGCCCCTTTTAAGTCATTTTAACTATAGTTAAAATTCACTAACCCTTAAGGTTAAAGCATCTAACCTTAGTTTTTAGATTAAAAAAATTTAAAAATTAATCACAAGGGTTAAAATGCTAACCATAGTGCAAGAGACTCAAAGGGGTGTCGTCTTTTAACATCCTTTAACTATGGCTAAGCACTAGGAGCTTTCCAAACCACCCCACCTCCAAAAATGACTTGAAAATCGCCAACAAGGTAAAGCTTACAACAATAGTGACTGGATTTAGTGTCTTGCAGTTCACAACGTAAGACAAATCCTTCACTAAGAATGAGAATGGTACCTGATTCTTTGTTCAAATTCAGGTTCGCAGTGAACCCGTTCACAAGGGGAAGATGAGATAATTCTTTTTTCGGTTTACTTAGGTTCTTTAGCTTGGTTGGCTTACTTTAAGTAGATAAATCAAATATATTTTTTTATAATATTATATATATATATATATATATTTTAAGAGTAATAGTCCCATCGTTGGTCAAAGAGGGGACTATTCCTCCTCGCTCTCACATAGCCAACCCTTCAACTCCCATTAATTTGGGTTAAGTTTTTTTTAATCTTTAGTTAAGAAAAAAATTTCTAAAAACTAAGGATAGATGGGTAAACCCTAAGGGTAGATGAATCTTAATCACAGTTAAATGAGGATAGAAGGAGGACACATGGCAAGAAAATGGGAGCCGAGATGCCCCTCCTTGCTTCACCAACCAAGGAGGTAATTATTTTCCATATTTTAAATATATATATATATATTTTAAGCATGTTAATAATATATTACAAATACTTAAGTATAAATTTGTCCAATTCAAAAAAAATATCAATAAATTCAAATAAAAAATTCCACAAATCAAAACTGTTCGAAAGAGTGGTTAAGAAAAATATGAATGAATTCAAATAAAAAAATTCAACAAACTAAGACTGTTTGCAAACAGTGTGTGATTTGATCAATTTGACGAACCAAACTATGTTCGGATTCAGTTTGGTTGGCAGTTAGCTGTAGCATACAACAAACTTGGTAACCCTGGATGAAAACAAACCATAACCCAAATTATTACATACAAAAAAGAGGCAGAGAAAAAAACATTCATTTCTTCTTCTCTCTAAGTCTAAGCAACCAATTACAGAAACCAACCCTTCTTCTTTCTTCTTCTTCTCAAACCTTCTCTCTCTCAAACCTTGACCTTATGCCCATAATATCTCTTAAAAGCTCTGGGGAGATAGACAGGCAGCAAGAACCCAAATAGATTATAACACCAGAGTATGAGATTAGCAACAGCAAGCCCTCTCCCAAAATACAATCTCCTTGCATACCCCTTAAATTCATCACCATCCACCTTTGCAATCTCACTCCTCAACCACTCCACAATCGCAAAGATCCTCCTAGAATTATAGAACACCGGCACAAATACCCGAATTGGGGTTGAAAACCAGCTGGTGAAGGTTACGCCTTCCATGAAACCTTGACTGCAAAGCAAGAAAAGATGCGGAGCGGCTGCCTTGATTCCTTCCTTGTCACCTTCGAAGATCCCATCTAAGATATACCCAATTGGAAGAAATAACCCAATTAAGGTTGCAATGGAGAAATAGATACCCAGAAGCTTATTATTTTTGTCGAAGACTGGGGGTTCCAATTCCTTGGAGGGAGCAAGAGTAGGAAATGCAACCTTGGAGATTATAAATATGTAGATGAGAGAGAAGAGAAGAAACCCGAAATCTTCGATGCTTACCATTCCGCTAGCGGAGAGGACGATGATGATGGCGACACAGTTGAAATGACGGAAGGTCAGATAACTTCGGCGGGTGTTCTTTGGGATTGAAGTCGAGTCTTCTTCTTTGGGAAGGCTAATGTCGCCGTATGTTGGGGTTGGGCCAACCCCACCTGACATTCTCTTGCTGTTGCAGAGATGGATTTTGATTTGGGTTTGTCGAGATTGAGAAAGAAATATGATTTGGGTTTGTTTTCTCCGAGACAAGAACAGAGATTTTCGATATCAGAGAGGAGCAGGAGACTGGGGGGAAAGATTAAAAAGAAAAGAAAAATGGGACAGGACTCAAGAGAGAAGAGAGAAGGAAGATGATAAGGCGAATAGGTACTACACGTGGCCGTTTCAGGTGGGCCGGATTGTGATAATTGGAAGATCGAATCACAGCCAATCGCAATTGAATTCAAGGAGAGTTCATTCGCTGCCACAGGTCAACATGTGTTCCCTTTAACCTGGTATTAGATTACCTCTGTTGCACGCCCGAGGCTCAGCCTCGGGCCACCATTCAACATGCGGCATGTGCCATGTAGCGCTAAAATAGTTCTCTCCTGTTTTTTGACTTCTCCCTCAGATGATATCTCCCACCTTTTATCACCACATGCCCTCTGATGAATGAAAGGTTAAAATTTTCTAACCCTTGTGTTCAATAATTTTTTCCTTAGCTTTTTTAAAAAAAAAAATATTAATCCTAAGTGTTAAAAAAAGCTTAACCAAAGTTAAATATTTTTTTTATACTTTTTTCAAAAACCTAATGTTAGATTATTGAATGCTAAGGATCAGAAAATCTTAACCATAGTTAATAAGAGTTAAAGGGGGCAGTATTGACTTGTGGGTACAATTGAACTCTCCCTTAACTCAATCGTGATTGGCTGTGATTCCATCTCGATAAGAGGTAAACATGTGGCATAGATTTCCTAGTTATTAATCAAATTCAAGGGATAAGTGATCGAATCACAGTCCATTCATTCGCACCCATAGGCTAGCATGTGTCCTTAACTTCTATTAATTATGGTTAAGATTTACTAATCCTTTGTATTCAATAAAGTATCTTTTTTTTTTAATATTTAACTCTAGTGAAGATTTTTTAACCATTAGGATTAATATTTTTAAAAAAAAAGTAAAATTATATTGTTAAATCTCAAAGGTTAGTAAATCTTAACCATAATTAATATGAGTTAAAAAAATGAGCACTTGTTGGCTTACGGAAGCTATGCAGTTCTCTCTGAGCTCAATTGCGATTTGACCTTAGCAGGGTTCTGATTGTGTTTAATTGCGATTATGGAAGCTATTCAGTTCTCTCTGAGTTCAATTGCGATTTGACCTTAGCAGGGTTCTGATTGTGTTTAATTGCGATTGAATCCTAAAAATTAATGAATCCTTTTTCTTTAATCAATAATCAACATAATATATTAAACAAAAAGAATTTACAAAAAGAGTTTACAGTCACGTAAACTGAAGCACAAGACTAGTTAACAATCTCACCCACTTCATTGGAACCTATTCTTTTACAACCTTGAGCCCACAACACCTCTTTCAAATCCATTCCGGATTGGATAACCATTCCAAGGTTATTAGCCGTATTCAAGCTTGCAAATAAGAGATAGATAATGTGGAGATGTCAAAAACTCTTATATTCCTTTCTTCCAAATAGGTCATACTATGACCTCGGGGGGAGCCTCCTAAATAGCACTCTTGGCACTATCCGCACTAATCAATGACTAGCACGATAAGAAATTCTAAAAGGAAGAAGGAAAGACCTATTAAGCCACCCCAGCTCAAGAGAGAAAATACTCCGGATGACACCCACAATAGGGCAATGCATAAACAAGTGATCAACGAAGTCTTCCACTTGGAGGTACAAAAAACAACAATTTGTCAAATTTCACCTTCTATTTTTTAAGTGGTTACAAGTAAGAATTTTATTCAAAGATGCATCCCATAAGACAAAAAAAAAGATATCATTGAAAGAATACCTGAATTCTATACAATTTTATGAGAAAATGGTACATATGACACTAATTTAAATGATAGTAGTAGTGATCTCATTGAAAATCCATCATTGCTGCTTCCATACCAAATTCTACAATTTCGGTCTCGTGGGCTTACAGAGACAAACTGAAGACATAACAATAGGTTACCAAATTTCCCAGTCATTAAGATCTCGTCTCAACTTTAGACACCACACAACCCTTGTATCCCAAAACTCAACGTAATTCTCCACTAAAACATCTCTATCGATGGCAAGAGAGTAAATATTGTCAAAAAAGTCCTTTAGTTTCTCGAAACCCCAAATTAATCTTAACCATAGTTAATAGAGGTTAAAAAGGACATGTTTTGACACGTGGCTTGTGGGCAGGGGCAGAGCCACATGGGGCCAAGGGGGGGCTAGCCCCCCTGAAATTTTGGAAAAAAAAAATTAAATATTACTAACAGCGGCATAGCCTGTTAGAGGGGCTGAGCCAAGGGGACAGGGACTTCTAGTCCCTACTAAACTTATGAGAAAAAAATGTATTCCTTACACACGGACTCAAACAAAAGCTATGGCCAACGAACTTGTCCCTCAAACAAAAAAAAAATCGGGGGCAATTATAATAGAATCCTGGCTCTGCCCCTGCTTGTGGGTATAATTGAACTCTCCTGAGTTCAATAACGATTGACTCTGATCCCAGCTCGGAGAGGATGAGGTGTACCGTAGGCCGCGTCTGCAGTGCTTTCTAGTTATAGTCTGCAAAATGTATAACATTCTGGCTGCAATTCTCTACGGTTATACGGTTATATATATCTGTTTTTATAAAAAAGCACCTACCCAAGGTACTCGTAAGTCCTCCAAGTTCGGTGTACTTTATGATTATCACGAATGTCACGATTAATCGGAAAGATAAACCGGGGATTTAGCCTCTTTTTTTTCTCTCCTCTGGCACAAAAGACCTTTGGTAAAACTGGTACCTCTCATATGAATGTTAGGGTGGTTCTGGAACTGCACAATGGTATAACAAAAATTTCCTGTTTCACTCACTCTCAGGTAGTGCTTCTCTGCTCGAGGATGTCCGTACTTTTAGCTTTGCTCTAAACTTGACATCGGAGCTCCGATGGTTGAAAGCTTGAGGTGCCCCACACTAATCAGCCAATACTCAGCATTGCCGAGGATTCTGCATTTGCAACAATCTGATGCCAGCTTCGCAAGAAATTGGAAGCCAGTTAGAGGGAAGGTTTGATGGGGCATGTCAGCCAATTAATATACCAACACCCTAAGAAACCAAAATCATATTCTTACTCTCAGAGCAAGAAAAGCTTCTGCAGCACGTCCTGAGAACCTCAGGCCTCATCTGCACTTACTCCCAACAGCATTAAGAGAGTCGTTCCTGCTCTCATAACACCAGAAGTCAGACAGCTTTAATCGGACAGAATTTGGCCCGTGCCCTTTCCAGTAATCACTTCGACTACGGGTTCTCTCTCGTCATTTTGCACTACGGCAGAACTTACAGCTTCATGCCTACCCACAGGCCTCCTTAGCTTCACCATTGAGCGGTTTGTGCCACTCTGACCAGAGTGTGTGAACAGGAATTAGATGCAGTCGCATGGCTTAATGTTCCCAAAGAATAAGGTCCACCCTCCAATGTATCAGGGGTACCTTCCTTGAAGTCTTCCTTCTCCCCTTCTGTCTGCTCCTTTGCTTTCTGTTCTTTCTGTCTAAGCTTCTTCAGCCTTCTCTTATCCAAGAGATCAGCCTGCCCGTGGGGGAAGATAATTAGATATGAAACGAGGATATGAGGTCTCAAGCATCAAGAATATACATGTGCAACAAGCCAAGCACACCACTCTGGAGAGCTTTAGATAAGTAAGGAAATTTATTCGTAAACTTGCATAATTCATTAACCCATCTGTTTAAAGCACCACAGCCATGAGTCAACCACTGGTTTCAAGATGAGCAAATGAAAAGTTCAGCCTAAGTTTTAAAGGAATCAAGAGCAATTTTGTTCCTAAGCTACTCATAATGCCCAGTTGTTCAAGCTTATCATTACCAAAAAAATAAGATTTGCCATTCAAAAAATGTGGACAGGAAAATGAAAACCCATAGCCAAACCCTGAATAAAAATTAGGAAAATGTTTTAACTTACCATGCGTCCACTATGTAACGAAATACCAGGCTCATTGGTCCCCACCCCCTTTTTTAACACTCATTAACTGTGGTTAAAATTCATTCAACCCAAGGGTTCATCCATTTAACCTTGGTTTTTAGAAAAATAAAAATGGAAAAAAAAAATATTAACTTTAAGTTCGTCTTAACCAAATTTAACCACAGTTTAAAGGGTATGAAATGGGAAGGCATTTGATTATGTAGTTGAATGCGGGGTGGGCTAATCACTACTCTAAAAATTAGTCCATTCGTAGTTATATGTATAGTAACAAAGTTCTCCGATCATGATTAGATGCATTCAGTTTACCCCTCTGTAAACTGTTGTAATCTTCTTTGGTATTTTAATATACCTGATTCTTACCGATCATTGAAAAAAACAAAGTTCTCCGATTTTTCATAATGTCCTGAATAATTCACGAGTTTTTCATCGAATTACTAATTCACTAAGTATCGCAACTTTTTTGTAAAAGTAAGACTTTTAAAAAGTCGTGAATTCTACAAATTAAACATAAATAATTCACAATTTTTTAAAAAAGTCTTGAATAAATATCTAATATAGAAAATATTTTTGGTAATAAATTTTCATAATTAGTAATCCTATATTTTATTTTATTTCATATCTTGCTTGACATTTTCTCAGCTTTCCTCCCGATTTTTCCAAATTTCCCATTTTTCCAAAAATTTCCCTTGCCGAATAATTCCCAAACTCCCATGTGATAACTATGGTTATATGTAAGACCCATCCCTAGTCCCTACATGTGCACCCGTTTCATTCATTTTCTTCTTCTTATGTCCAGAGTTGTTCTCGTCCTCTATGTTAGTCTTAGTCTTTGTGGACGTTGGCAATAGCTTTGCCTTAGACTCTATTGGAACAAAGCAAAGGAGGCCGAATGGAGAAAGGAAAGGGA
The DNA here is from genome assembly GCA_015143295.1 of Tetracentron sinense. Classification (NCBI taxonomy): domain Eukaryota; kingdom Viridiplantae; phylum Streptophyta; class Magnoliopsida; order Trochodendrales; family Trochodendraceae; genus Tetracentron; species Tetracentron sinense. The sequence goes on from JABCRI010000973.1 coordinate 8,308, forward strand.
CAAGGGCGATTGGTCTTGCTTGGCAAGAACAAAAGAGAGATGTAAGAAGATAAGAACAAGAAAATGAGGAGTTAGAAGAGGAAATCGATCGATTGAGTGAGAAGTGATGTAAATCACCTTTCTCCCTATAGGGGACAAATCCCTTGCATTGCTTTTCATCGCTTGATCGGGCGAGTCCCTACTTTTCATTTCCACCGGCCTTAGTCCAATACCAGATTAACAGCCTTCCATTTTAAGATTAAATTTTATGATGAAGTGCATGAAGTATTGATCAAAAGGTGGAATAAAAGTAGGTACTCCATTGCATTGCATTGCATTGCATTGCCTCGCTCATTCATTAAATCCTAAATATTATAGCAATGAGTGGTTAGCCGAAGGCATTGGTCAAGTCTCTCCAATGAAAAAATTTCAAAAGGGAGAAATGCACGTATTGAGAGACTATTTTCAAGTTTAACTATCCTTTGCAAGGTTCGTGAGGAATATGGAAAATTTGCTGCCACAATTGGTAATTTTGGACCATGAGAGGCTCTTAGTGAGTGGTACACAATAAATCTCTTGGCATGGTGGGGCAATCATGGATCTAATGCACCCACAATTGCAAGCCTTGCATTCAGGCACAAACTATCTGTATGTTTATTACTTTATGTTTACTCTTTATTGATAAAAATGAAAGTGTAATATATGTATCTTGTTCTTTGATGTAGGGTATTGAGACAACCTTGTTCTTCTTGTTGTGAAAGAAACTGGAGCACTTTTGGAATGATATCAAGTGTTAAAAGAAATAGATTAACGTCATAACATGCAGAAGATCTTGTCTATGTCCACTCAAATTTACGTCTCTTATCAAGAACAAATGAACATTATGTGGAGGGACCAAACAAGTATTGGGATGCAGTTGGGGATGAATTCAATTTGGAGGGGCCATCATATCTTCAATTTGCAAATTTGTCTCTTGATGACCCAGTACTAGAGAGCATGCTTTTGAATCTGATGAGATGCCAACTACCAATGTCAAGTTTTTTTTTTTTTAACAATGTCGAGTTGGATTCTATTACTGAAGAAAACATTGGGAACCAAATTGATGGTTCTAATTAAATAATTGTTGTTTTTGCCTTTTTGTGATACACATTGATTATCAATGATTGATGGCATACTTCATCTTTTGGAGGATTGTTTAATTAAGAACACATTTGGTATTGACTATTGAAATTGCACTTGATGAATTTTTCAGGGTCTCTCTCTCGATATATATGCATATTATATTATACACATATATAGTTGTGCCGCCGTATTGGAATTTCTAAACTTTGCCATGTCGAGCACCTCTGGACACCTGGACACTTGGCACCCGTGCCATGTGTCTAGGTAACATTGATTACCCGTGTAAGATTTTAAGTTAAAAGGGTTTCTCTCATTTCACTTTATTGTTCAACGTTTCTTACCAAGCTCTAAAGCTCGACGAGAGAAAAGGAAAAGGGGAGGAACGAACAACAAACTCGTTCTTCTAGGGTTTCTGCGATCGGCGGTAACAGACAGCAAGGATGATGGGGACGACAGCGACAACAAAGAACAATCCCTCGTCACAGGTATTTACCCTACTCATTTCTCTTCTCTACTTAAATACTTCACAAAATTCCTTTTTTTCTTTGGGATTCTTAAATTTTAAAGAATAGTGAATTGGTTTCTTTTTTTCCTCTCAATCAAAGATTAATTTAAATTGATTGATTTTTTGTTTGTTAGTAAGGACTGATTTCAATCCGTGGGAATCAAAAAAAAAAAATTTAGATTAAGTTCTTGTAGACTTCGGTGACTTCCACCGAAGTTAAATATTTTTTCTACTAAAATTTTTCATTTCAATCGAAGTCCACCGAAGTTGACCGAAATGCATCATGAATTCCAGAATTTTTAATTTTTATGTTGATTTTGTTTTGGTTACTATGAGGGGAAAAATACCGGACGGACACGCGTCAGCAGCAGCTTCTTCCACGTTCTGGTTTCTCGATAGATGGTTGGAGCGGAGGGTGTGACACCCTGACCTGTACTCCGATGGTAAAGTCAGTAAGGGTAGAAGATGATGAGCAGAAAATGCTAGAACAGTCACTGAAAAATACACAAGGCACTGGAGGTTTTTCGCACGTATTCCCCGATCTAGGTCAAGTGAACAAGTGTCCTGTGCACTAAAAATCACGGGGTTTTTATAGGGTAAGGGTTGGTATGGCCATCGATGACCATAGATGGCCATAGGTGTACATACCACGTGTCTTTGCACTCATTGCCAAACATCTTAGTCACACTTGCCACCGGTTGCATCACACGTGAGAGTCTCCAAAAAGTCCAATCGGACGGGATTGGTCGGTACGCAGAAGTGACCAGCATTAAATGCCAAGACAGTGCTTTCGGCACGAAACGGCGCGTTCGGCACGCTTGTCGGGATCTTGGATCGCCTCCTGATCACTTCCTCCTACGAGCCGGTCTCGTTGTTGACTTAAGCTCGGTTACGGCGTAGATGCCTTAAAACACAGCACGACATCGTTGTCGGTGAGACAACGGACTCGTTGTTCGCGTAACGACAATCGACGTTGTCAAGAGCACAACGTTCACGTTGTGCTTTAGACAACGAGCTCGTTGTCGAAGCCACAACGGAAACGTTGTTCTTCGTGAGAACAAAGATGTCGCAATGCGCACAACGGGATCGTTGTACGTCAGACAACGTGTGACCCTTATATTTTAAGCACGTGACCCCAACTCGTGAACACGTGTCACTTTCGTGAACAAAACGACAAAAACGAGCTCGTCCCACAACGCTAAGCTGGTATACGAATTTTATCCGTTACAATTTGCCTCTTTATGATGCTTGGAACGTAGTTCGAAGCGTCATAAACGAACAAAAAGATCATACCTGGCACCAATCCGGAAGGCGAAACGTTGCGTACTTTAAACGCTTATTGAGAAGGTCGACCGTTCACGCCAGCTGGTCACGCGTGCGAACCGTCGCGTCTCTTCAATGCGGACAGGCTGTCATCATCACCGATTTAAATTTCGAGAATGCTTTAATGACCCTGACGGTTATAATACTCGGTGAAAAGACGATCTTGCCACTGCTCTTAATTCCGTCGATACAGGTGTACGCCTCAGATGAAGGGTAGTGGTGTACTTTCGCAAGCCAGAGACGTCTATAAAATCCCATCGAATCCTCTCTCTCTCCCACCCTGTTTCATCAAGCACTGTTACTCTGCCGAATCCTCCTCTTGCCCGAAAGTTCATCTTCCTCAAGCTCTCCAACGATCTCTCTGAGTTCTTCGGTTCGGTACGCCCTTCACCCCTATCTCTTATTCTCTCTTACTGTTTTTCCATTTCTCTCTTCTCCGGTTCCCAGTGTGGTTTTGCTCTGCGCATACTCTTTTGTTCTTGTCCCTCTTTCCGATTTCTTCTTACCACCATGGCTGCTAATGTCCCCGTAGAACCTGCTAGGATAGAGGAAGTTAGAGGCCCTTCCGATGACGAGGCCAGTTGCACAGGTAGCGCACCTCACGGTGCCTACATTGAAAAATCATCAGTTCTGCGCCAATACCAGTTGGCGCATCTGAACCGTTATAGGGAACGTTTCGACTTCCCTTCCAATGTCAATCTCCACTTCAAGCGAGATGATGCCATCATAGACAGGCGCTCTGCCTGTACCGTTGTCTATCTCTCCCAGCTCGAGGCTGGCCTTCGCTTCCCTCTTCATCCTGTCTTGGATGAAGTTCTGTCCACCCTGCAACTTGCACCGGGGCAAATGCACCCGGGCTTCCACAAATACATGTCCATGATGATTAAATTCATCAGGGACGGGTACCCCATAGAGGCTAGGCATCTATTCCACTTCTGCCATGCCGTCAGATGCCGAGGCAATGACGACGGTCTGTATTCCTATTTTTCGTGGAACAAGAAACCCTACTGTCCAGAGCTCGTCTCGGGCATCCTTGATAGAGAAAGGAAATGGAAAGCCACTCCTTTCGTTGTCTCTGGCGGCTGGAAGGCAGAGAATTCCTCGGTCCCCAACGTCTTCCGAGCGGAAGCAGGTATACCACTAGTCATCCGTTGTCCGTTGTGCACCATCGTCCTGACTACGCTTTCGTTGTACGCTGTATCTTCTCGTTGTACGTCCTGCTAACTTTCTCGTTGTACTAATTTTGCTTTTCCCGTGCGCAGTGGACCCAAAGAAATTCCCATACAAGAAGTTGACCTCAGAAGAAGAAGAACTTCTTACTGGTATCCGCCGTGCTCGAGGCGGGGAATACATTAGGTGGAAACCACTCGAGCTCGTCACGCGGGCCTCCTCCAGCAACCCAGCAACTACTCAACAACAACCACAACAACAGCAACAGGGCGCCTCCCCCTCCGTACCTTCACCGTTCTCTCTCCTACCCGAAGAAGAAGAAGAAACAATGGCTGACTCAAACCCACCACCGCTAAGCAGGAAGCCGAGGTCTGCTCGCCCTGCAGTCCAGCCGCCTCCACCGCCACCACTGCCGAAGAAGAAAAAGAACCAATCTTCCAAGGGTACAGCGCCTGCTGACCCGAAGAGAAAGATGGCCGCCCCGGCCGAGCACGAGGCCAGGAAGAAGGCCAAGGCGGACAAACGCCTGGAAAAAGAGGTCGTGGTCATTGCTGCTCCCTCTTCCGTCCCTACCGCTCCTCCAACAAGTCCGGGAGCCGAGGCGACAACGGCAGTGCCCGAGGTTAGCTCAGCGCCTGCCCCTTCTCGAGCTGCTGCTGCCCCAGCCAGTACGAGCTCCGCTGTCGTTGCCTTGGCTGCAACGGAAACTGGCACGACGAGTCTCCCGGCCAGTATGCTGCCGACCTCCGCTCCGGACTGGTCACCCGACTTCACTCGGTTCGGGGTGCCGACCGTGATTGAATCGGCGAAGAGCTCGGGGACGGTTGCCCGAGCTCTGACTCATGCGATGAGGCTTCCCCGGGACATCGCTGAGGTTGGCCAACTCCACTTAGCCGACCTGTCCTACGCCGCCTGTCAGTCCGTGGCAACAGTAAGCTTCTCCCTCCCTCGTCTCCTACCTCAATTGTTTGAAATACTACTCCTCGTTGTGCTAACGCCCAGACATCTCTTTGCAGATGAACGCGCTCGTGCAAGAGCTTTGCGATCGCAGCCAGGAAAAATACACTCAGCTGCGAGACGGGATCAACTACTGGAGAGACAGGACGGAGACGCTGGAGAAGACTCTTGTTGAGGAGAGACTCAAGGCAGACTTCGATCTGTCTCAAGCCAAGGCTGACACGACTCGCGCTGAGGTAAGGCTAGGCACTGCCACCAAGGTACGGGAAAAGGCCGAAGCTGAGGCACGAGCAGCAAAGGAGGCCGAAAAGAAGGCCAAGCAAGAGACAGAGAATGCTGTTGTACGCATCAGCGAGCTGGAGCATGTCTCCCAAGTTTTGGGTAGACAACTGGAGGAAATTGAGGCAGCCAGGTCGGCACTGGCGGAGGAGCTCGAGGAGGCCAAGAAAATTCAGGAGGACACCGAGAGGTCCGTGACCCTGAGACTGCAGCAGTACTACCAGTCTCAGCTGGACACGCTCTTGGATGAAGATCGTGCTGAGACCGAGAAAGAGGTTCTCGACTCGCTTCGCCAGCAAGGCCGCCTGAAGGAAGACAATGAAGAGGACGCCACCACGTTCTCCGAGCTTCAGAGCAAAGAACTGATCGAGCTTGACAACGAGCCCGAGGTGCAAGGCGTCGAGTTGCCTCACTTTCTTGAAGGTCCTGCACCCCTCCCTGCCGAGCCGTACTCTGAGTCTGCTGCTCCAGAGCTTCCTCCTGCTGCCGAAGAAGTTACCCCGGTGGAAGCCCCTACTGCTGAAGCCTCTACCCCTGCCCCTGCTACAACGGCGACGGAGGCTGACCTTGAGCTCGTCTGACCTACTGTCCCTCCGATCTCCTGCTCTTCTGATCCCTTGTCCCTTCCTATGTTTCTGCTTCTCTCCTTTGTTGGTGTAAATTCTCCTTTCTCCCTTTATGGGAGTTTCTGACTGTAACTGCCCAGAAATGGGCTTTTGACATGAATGGATCGCTCTTCTGTTATTTATTTGTGTTTGCACTTCTTTTCACCTTGTAGCGTAGTACGATGCATGCACATAGAATAAGAAAGAAAACACAACGTGAGTAGCTGAATGATTTTTCACAGTCCACTGTACCGATGTTAAGGCGGTACTTCGCTATGTGAACGTTCGGATATTCGCGAAATTGTAACTGTTGTATACCAAATAAACTGTTTTGACCAAAACACTACGATTAATACACTACGAGTAGAACGCTATGATCAAAGCACAACGAACAAAACACTACGAACAAGCACTACGAACAAAGAACTTTGAGCAGAGCGCTACGAGCAAAGCACTACAAGTAGAGTACTACGGGTAGAGCACTACGGGTAGAGCACTACGGCCAAAGCACAACGAACAAAACACTACGAGCAATCACTTATGAACAAGCACTACGAGCGTTCACTATGAGCGTTCACCATGAGCAAAGCACTGCGATCAATCACTTATGAACAAGCACTACGAGCGTTCACTATGAGCGTTCACCATGAGCAAAGCACTGCGATCAATCACTTATGAACAAGCACTACGAGCGTTCACTATGAGCGTTCACCATGAGCAAAGCACTGCGATCAATCACTTATGAACAAGCACTACGAGCGTTCACTATGAGCGTTCACCATGAGCAAAGCACTGCGATCAATCACTTATGAACAAGCACTACGAGTAATCACAGATCCAGACACATCATCCGCGTAATTCATTGTGAATGCAATCTGACAAATAAAATTCATGAGACGAACGCAACGTGACTCAGTTTCGAAGCACATGCTCAGAGGATGTCATTAGGATAAGCCACTAGATTTGCTCAGATGACATCCTTATATAAGCCACCCGTGTTCGTTGTGAGCACGTTGTTCAGTCAAAAATTTTATTTGAATTACTTGCAAAACATTCACAACATTACACTGGTGAACCAGATAGAGAACAGCGTAAACAATGAGCAGGCACAAATCACATGTTAAAATATGAACACTACGATTATGTAAAATCACTGAAAACTTGTAAGCACGACGATGTATATAAATAGCATTCCACAGATCCTATTGAAAGAATTGCCTCAGATTCATGATGTTCCAAGATTTCAAGATGAGGTTACCTTGCAAGTCTTTCAAGTAGCAGACTCCAGGACTTCCCAGTCGTTCTACGATATAAGGCCCTTCCCAGTTTGGTCCCAACTTGCCACTGTTAAGCTCTCTCGTGTTCTGGAACACTCTTCTGAGGACGAGATCACCGACTTGCAGCACTCTCCGTTGTACTTTCTTGTTGTAGGCCTTCCTTAATCGCTGCTGATATCTCCTCATTTGAATACTGGCATCTTCTCGCTTCTCTTCTAGCAGATCAAGATGAATAGCCATGAGTTCTGAGTTCTGATCTTTCTCTCTACCCTTCTTCTTGCCGTGCCAAGAGCGCACTGTAGGCAAACTGATCTCTGTAGGAATGACAGCCTCCATGCCATACGCTAGAGAGAAGGGATTTTCACCGGTGGGGCTCCTTGGAGTCGTTCTATACCCCCACAAAACGTTGTGCAGCTCGGCGGCCCACTTCCCCTTTGAATCTTCCAGTCTTCTCTTCAAGGCATTGAGAATGTTCTTGTTGGCTGCCTCGGCTAATCCATTCCCCTGAGGATAATATGGGGAAGAGAAAACATGCTTGATCTTCAACTCGCTGCAAAAGTCGGCAATTATACGTCCTGAGAACTGCTTCCCGTTGTCAGATATGATGGACTGCGGTATGCCAAACCTACAGATGATATGCTCCCACAAGAATTTCTTCACTTCTTGCTCCCTGATACGTGCAAGCGGTACAGCTTCAATCCACCGTGAGAAGTAGTCAGTTGCCACCAAAAGGAAGATCAAATTCCCTGGAGCCCTCGGGAAAGGTCCCACAATGTCAAGTCCCCACCGTGCAAATGGCCAAGGCTGCGATACAGTGCTAAGCTCTTGAGCTGGGGCATGAATCAGTCGAGCAAACCGCTGGCACTGGCTGCACCTCTTCACATACTTCTGAGCATCAGCTTGCATGTAAGGCCAGAAATAGCCTTGCCCCAGAGCTCGATGGGCAATGGTCCTCCCGCCCGAATGAATACCACATATACCTTCATGCAGCTCAGCAAGTACTCTCTCCACGTCTACGGGATGAACACACTTCAGCAGAGGTCCGCCAAAAGATTTCCTGTACAACTCTCCTTGCACCAAGGTATAACGAGATGCCTTTGACTGAATGCGCCTTGACTCCTTCACGCTGATAGGGAGAACTCCGTCCTGTAGATAAGCCACCAACCCTGTCATCCAGCTCGGGACTGGATTGACAAAGAACACTTCTTGCTGCGCCTGAAGAGTTATCGAGGGATACTCTTGGAACTCCATCAAAATAGCCTTCGGCTCGTCAGCCTGCACCATGGAAGCTAAATACGCCAAAGCGTCAGCATGCCTGTTCTCGTCTCTTCGGGTATGCCTGATCTCCACAACGATGAATGTTTCACATAACGAACGAACGAGAGTAGCATACTGCTTCATCCGGTCGTCCTTGCATTCGTAAACACCATTCACCTGATTCACCACGAGCTGTGAATCACAAAACACTCTCAACGTGGAGATTCGCAACTCTCGTGCGCTCTCCAACCCAAGGAGCAAGGCTTCGTACTCAGCTTCGTTGTTAGAGGCAGTGAACCCGAGGCGTGACATCTTCTGAACTTTGATGTTGTCCGGGCTTATAAGCACAATACCCAGTCCCGAACCACTGAAATTGGAAGACCCGTCTACGTACAACAGCCAACCGCTCCACTCTGACGATTCGACCCCCTCCACAACGGCGTCTCCGTTGTCAACTTCAATTGGGAGCTCCCGAAGATTAACAATCACATCCTCTGCCTCCTCCTCCACAGGAAAGTCAGAAAGAAACCCCGCCATTGCTTGCCCCTTCTCTGAACTCCTGGCCCGGTACTGGATATCGAACTCGCTCAGAGCTACGGCCCACTTTGACATCCTCCCCGCCAGCTCGGGTCGTCCCAGCACGACTTTCAAAGGATACGTTGTGATGACAACGATAGAATGAGCGTGAAAGTACGGCCGAAGCTTCTCTGCGGAAAAGACAAGAGCCAGACACACCTTCTCGAGCTTGCTATAGTTGCACTCTGCTTTGAGAAAGGTCTTGCTGATGAAGTAGACAGGCTTCTCCACGCCATCACAGCTTCTCACCAGGACGGAACCAAGGGCTTGCTCTGAAACAGACAAATAGAGATATAAGACTTCACCTGGCTCTGGCACCGAGAGGATAGGAGTTGACCCTAAATACTCTTTCAAGGCAAGAAAAGCTCGGGAACACTCCGGAGTCCATGCGAAAATGGAGTCCTTCCTCAGCAGCTCGAACAGAGGTTTGCAACGATCGGATGACTTGGAGATAAACCGGTTGAGCGCAGCAATCCGACCTGTCAGCTTCTGAATCTCCTTCTTCGACTTGGGTTCTGGCATGTCCAGCAAAGCACGGATCTGAGATGGATTAGCTTCAATCCCCCGCTGACTCACAAGGTAACCCAAAAATTTCCCCGAGGTAACCCCAAAGGTGCACTTCTCTGGGTTAATCTTCAGATTGAAAGATCGCAGCACAGCGAAAGGCTCAGCAAGGTCCGCCACCAGAGTACCTCGTACTCGACTCTTCACAACGATATCGTCGATGTACACTTCAACCGTCTTGCCAAGGAGTGACCCGAACATGAGATTCATTAGACGTTGATAGGTGGCACCTGCATTCTTCAAGCCAAAAGGCATCACCCGATAACAGAACAAACCTCGCTCCGTTATGAAGGTGGTCTTCTCTCGATCTGCTTCCGCCAGGAGGATCTGGTTATAGCCCGAATAGCCATCCATGAAGGATAACATCTCGTGGCCGGCAGTGGCATTGATGAGCCTGTCTATCCTTGGCATGGGAAAAAAGTCCTTGGGGCACGCCTTATTGACACCAGTGAAGTCAATGCAGACTCTCACCTTCCCGTTCTTCTTAGGCACAGCCACAATGTTGGCTATCCATTCAGGGTACTGTACCTCCTGAATGAACCCAAACTGGATCAGCTTGTCAATCTCCTCATTCACCGCATCATGATAAGCTGGAGCAAGCCTCCGAGGTTTCTGCTTCACTAGAGGGATGGCAGGATCAGCATTGAGGTGATGGCAGATAACATTCGGATCGATGCCAGTCATATCTTTGTGAGACCATGCAAAGACATCGAGATTCTCCCTAAGAAAACTCAGCAACTCGAGCTCCTCCTCCGTTGTCAAGCTCGTCCCGACCTGCAACACCTTTGGCTCTTCTTCCGTTCCCAAATTGACAGCTTTCGTGGGCTCAACGGAAGGTCTGCACAACGATGCCTCCGAGCTCTCATCCACAACGGGAACTGCCTGTAATTGCTACGAAGGCACAACGGAAGCTGGAAAATCGCACTTCTGCGAAGCCAACTGATCGCCCCGGATCTCCCGAGACCCGTCCTGTGTTGGGTACTTCAACACCTGGTAGTACGAAGACGGTACAGCCTTCATCTCATGGGTCCACCAGCGACCCAAGATGGCATTGTATGGTGACGGCGCATCCAGAACGGAAAACCTGGTCTGAAGGACAACGGGCCCCGCCACAACGGGCAAGACAACGTCGCCTACAGGCTTCATCGAGCTGCCATCAAATCCATACAAGGGAGTCTGAGCAGGGATGAGGACGGAAGGGTCCAGCTTCATCTGAGTGAAAGCATGAAGGTACAAGATGTCTGCTCCGCTCCCAGAATCTACGAGCACCCTCTTGATGTCGAAGTCTCCTATTCTCATGGTGAGAACGAGAGCATCATAGTGAGGTCGGATCACCCCTGCCAGATCAAGATCAGTGAAGGTGAGTGCCTGCTCAACGCTTCTGCTAGGCACCTGCACCTGGCACACTGCGGCCTCGTGAGACAGCTTCCTGGCCTTCGCCCTGAAGTTTCTCTCCACATCAGCTTCAGGCGCTTGCACGCGGCAAATGACATTGATCGTACCCAAGGAAGCCCCTCCACTGGAACCGGGATTATTGGCGGGTTCTCCTCCACGAGATTGGGATACCGGCTCCCTGGCGCGCTCTTCACCGCCGTTGTCGGAAGCAAGATACTCTCCCAAGTACCCCTCCTGAACAAGCCTCTCCAAGTATTCTCTCAGAATACGGCATCGGTTGGTGAGATGACCACGACACTTGTGATAATGACAGTACTCATGCACCCGTGGCCCCGATGTAATATCCGGCACCGCCCTCGCCGGCCACTCAAAGTATGGCTGATCCTCCATTGACTTCATGATGGTCGCCGGACTGACTGTGAAATTGATGCGTGGGGCTCGATCTGCAAAAGATCGCCTCTCATTAGGCTGCACGCCTCTCTCGTGCTGTACTTGAGGCTGCATCTGGCGTGGCTGATACTGTTGCCTCGCCTGCTGGTCATTAGGACGTCTCTCCGTCCTGCTCTGATACTGGTTAAAATTTTTCTCAAACGGGCGCCGATCCGGCTGATCCCGTTGAGTCACATACACAACTCTCTCCCTCTGCTTCCTTGGCGGCGAGCCCTCAGATGATGAAGACTCGTACCTCTGCTTCTTCTCCTTCCTCTTCGATGATCGGTGTGCTCTTTCCGCGACATCCACCACTCTCGCTCTGGGCTTCGGTGCTGACACAACGGATACGTCCTCCTCGTACCTCCCGTACTTGGTGGCACGTACCATCAACTCGTCCATCTTGACAGGGTAGTCAAGAGCTAAGGACTTGTAGAGCTCGGAATGCTTGGGGATAGCATTCTTGAAAGCGGCGATGCAGCTTGCTTCATCAACTTTGTCAATGTTGTGGACTTCATCAGTGAAACGCGAAATGAAGTCCTTCAAGGATTCGGCTGGTTTCATCCTCAAAGAGAAGAGAGTATCTGCACCCGCCTTCTTCTTCTTATTGATGATGAAGCGATCAATAAAGGCCGACCGGAGCTCTGAGAAGTTACTGATGGAACCAGGAGGCAAGTTCCGAAACCACTTCGATGCTGCCCCAGACAGGCTGTTGGGGAAAGCCTTGCAATACAAGTCATCATCTGGATTGCGAACAGCCATCGCGTGCTTGAAGTCAAACAAATGCTCCTCCGGGTCCGTCTTTCCAGTGTACATGGAGAAGATCGGAGTTATGAACTTGGAAGAAGTATAGGACTGGTTGATGGCATCCGTGAAGGGAGAGTTCTCGACGTTGTCCTTTGCTGACTGAGCAAAGTGGTCAGGAATCCCTCCCTTCATGCTCTTAACGCGAGCACCGATTAAAGCCTCCACCTCCTTGGCCGTCACCCAAGTCTTCTGGGTGTCTGCGCCTCCAGTACCCACTCTTAGGTCTTCTCTTCCTGCCCCTTCCCGGAAATCCACACGATCTGAAGGGATACTCTGCTCTGCCCGAACCGGAGGTTGTCTTACATCCCCTTCAGTAGGAAGAAGAACGAACCTGGTATCACGATTCTCTGGGGCAGAAGGAGAAGAAGAGAAGTCAAACTGACGTCTCAAAGAAGGCCTCTGCAGTGGCACTTCATCCACCTCGAGCCTGCTATGCTCGAACGTCTCCAGTCTTGCCTGCATCAACTGTTGCTGCCTGGTGATCTGGTCCAGGGCAGACTGCTGCGCTTGCAGCATTGCCAAGATGCGATCTGAGACAGAGAGCTCAGCAAGGGGAGGCACGGTCCTCTCTGGTTGCCCAGACGAAGGACTGACTCCAGGATTGTGCACGACAGAAGGTATGAAAGAAGTGGCGTGAGGGGTTTGATCCTCATGCCCGAAAACTTCTGACTGGTCTGCCATAATCGCAGAGAGCAAAGGGGAGTCCGTTTATTATTTCCCACAGACGGCGCCAATTTTGTGAGGGGAAAAATACCGGACGGACACGCGTCAGCAGCAGCTTCTTCCACGTTCTGGTTTCTCGATAGATGGTTGGAGCGGAGGGTGTGACACCCTGACCTGTACTCCGATGGTAAAGTCAGTAAGGGTAGAAGATGATGAGCAGAAAATGCTAGAACAGTCACTGAAAAATACACAAGGCACTGGAGGTTCTTCGCACGTATTCCCCGATCTAGGTCAGTGAACAAGTGTCCTGTGCACTAAAAATCACGGGGTTTTTATAGGGCAAGGGTTGGTATGGCCATCGATGACCATAGATGGCCATAGGTGTACATACCACGTGTCTTTGCACTCATTGCCAAACATCTTAGTCACATCTGCCACCGGTTGCATCACACGTGAGAGTCTCCAAAAAGTCCAATCGGACGGGATTGGTCGGTACGCAGAAGTGACCAGCATTAAATGCCAAGACAGTGCTTTCGGCACGAAACGGCGCGTTCGGCACGCTTGTCGGGATCTTGGATCGCCTCCTGATCACTTCCTCCTACGAGCCGGTCTCGTTGTTGACTTAAGCTCGGTTACGGCGTAGATGCCTTAAAACACAGCACGACATCGTTGTCGGTGAGACAACGGACTCGTTGTTCGCGTAACGACAATCGACGTTGTCAAGAGCACAACGTTCACGTTGTGCTTTAGACAACGAGCTCGTTGTCGAAGCCACAACGGAAACGTTGTTCTTCGTGAGAACAAAGATGTCGCAATGCGCACAACGGGATCGTTGTACGTCAGACAACGTGTGACCCTTATATTTTAAGCACGTGACCCCAACTCGTGAACACGTGTCACTTTCGTGAACAAAACGACAAAAACGAGCTCGTCCCACAACGCTGAGTTGGTATACGAATTTTATCCGTTACAGTTACCACCGAATTCGACTCAATTTGGCCGAAGTTTACCGAATTTAGTCGAATTTTAACACCTTGTGGGAACCGCAGACTATAGGGGGATCCCAGTTGGAGAGTGACCCATACTTGGATGTGTAATCTTCCTCCAAGGGCTTTCTCGTTCAGAGCAAAATCGTCAAAGCCATTTGCCCAAGAGGGCCTTGTTGAAGAGGGAAAGTGGGTAAACGTTCAGGCCACCCGATTGGGTTGGGAGGCAGACAGTTTTCTAGTCAACAAGATTGTATTTGCGGTGCACCACTTTTGCATTCCATAGGAAATTCCTTTGGAGACATTCCAATCTTGAGGCCACCGACGCGGGAATGGTGAGAAGAGAGAGGAAGTAGGCAGGGAGGTTGTTCAAGACACTTTTTAGGAGGGTTGAGCCGACCCCCTTTTGAGAGGTAAGAAACCTTCCACCCTTCTAGATGTTGTTGGACTCTGGCGAGTACCGCGTCCCAAGTTAATTTGGATTTGTCGGGGGCGCCTAATGGGAGGCCGAGGTATGTGACTGGAAGGGAGCCAAGCTTACAACCTAGGATGGAGGCCAGAGTCGAGAGATGTGGCACTTCACCAACCCCATAAAGTTCGCTTTTGGCGAGGTTGATTTTGAGGCCCGATACTGCTTCGAAGCATCTGAACAGGCATCTTAGATGGAGGATTTGATTGTAGGATGCATCACAAAGGATTGTCTCTGAATTCCAAATGGGAGAAGGAGAATGGGGAGACTTCTCTCCCAATGGAAAAGCCTAAGATGGCAGATTCTGCCACTCTCAAAATCATTCAGTTGAGGGCTTCTGTTACTATGATAAAGTGAAAGGATGAAAGTGGGTTCCCTTGTCTCAATCCTCTAGAGCTTCGAAAGAATCCAGAAGGAGACCCGATTACAAGAATTGAGAATGAGGCTGAAGCTGAAGCTGAAGCATATAAGGCCTTCATCCATGTTCACCATCAGGTTCCAAATCGCATCATCTGCATTAAGTAGTTTAAAAATTCCCAATTAACGTGATCAAATGCTTTTTCGAGATCCACTTTGCAAAGTACCCCTAGTTAGGGTTGTCAATGGAGCAGATTCAAAGCGGATAGTGCTATATCCTTATCAGATCCAATTAATTTTTATCTACTATCTGTATCCGCTCTGATATCCGGTGGATAGTAAATTCAAAATACCGAATTTGAATTCGATTAACTAAACGAATTCGGATAATACCCATATCCAATCTGATTAATAATCGAATTCGAATACTCGATCAGCTAGTATCCGAATTCGACCGATTATCCGATTACAACCCGAATTGTCCAATTACAATCCAAATTTTGATTATTTTTTGAATTCGAATCCCAAATCAAATTAATGGAGAATGAATTGAAATTCAAGCGCATAGATCAAAACATGGAAACAGTACCAAATCAAAACACAATTTGAAAGATGACAGTATGCATATAGCATACTCAACCCCACTGCACATATAGCATACTCGACCCCATATGAAACAATCAAAGCAAAAGATTTGAAAAGAGGAACATGGAAACAGTCCTGAATCAAATAAAAACCGAAATCACATAGAGCAACCCAATAAAACAATACAAATCAAGCAAAAGAAATAAAGATTATCATTAATGTTCATGCACCAGTGGATATTAGAAAATCAGTGCATACAAAAAAAAAAAAATGAATGGAGTTTGAGAGCTTTAAGTGAATCAAGTCGTTCTTGGCTGAGAGCTAGGGTTTGTTCTTGGCACAAGAAGAAGAAATTGTTGTGCTTTGATATCGTTTGGGATTGACGAACTCCATGGCCATTTGAAGATCTCACCTTGAGATCACAGAGATTTGAGAGCAATGCGAATCATGCGAGGCCACGAGAGGCGAGAGAGGGTTGCTGCATGTGGATGGGGATCTTCTACAAGAACTTGATCTACCAAATCTATCAAGTTCCCAATCCAATCGTGAGGAGTTAGTTGCAGGTGAGAGAGGTCGAGACAGAGGAGGAAGAGGGGAGATGGGGAGACGAAGGAGGGGAGCCGCCGACTACCAAGAGGAGTTGGGGTTGAGGGTGTTACTTGTTAGGGTTTAATGTTAGGTATTTATATAAGTTACTCAATTACAATTATATCCTCCTATCAAAGGAGAATTACACCTAAAACCTTAAAGGCCTTAAAATCTAAAGGGGGGCATATTTGGTATTTAAATCATGTATACTTATTTTAAACGGTTCAGATAATTAGCGGAGCGGATAGGCCACTATCCGTATCCACTCCATTTATAAACGGATTTCTTATTGAATATCCAAATACTTATTCGGATAAATATCTGACTAAACGGGTATGGATCAGTTTTAGATACAAATTCGGATAGTTGACAGCCCTATCCCTGTTGAGTTGGAGCGCATTCTCACATCCACGCATTCATTTGCAATGAGGATGCTGTCAAAGATTTTTCGGCCTCTGACGGAGACGCCTTGCGACGCGGAGATGAGGGAGCACATGACAATTTGGAGTCTAATAGTGAGGAGCTTTGAAAGAATTTTGTAGGCATAACCCACCAGGCTAATGGGCCGGAAATCCTGGAGATCATGGCCGCAAGCCGTCTTGGGGATGAGAGAAATGAAGGAATAGTTCAATACTCTATCGAAAGAACATGTCGCATGGAATTCTTGCACCCATTTAACAAAGTCGGGGCCCACTATGTCCCAACAGGATTTGAACAATTCTATGGAGAAATCGTCAGGACCCGGAGCGTTGCTCCCTCTCATGCTTTGCATGGCACTAAGAATTCTTGGTTCTCCAAAGGGAGCTTCAAGGTTGTCCCTTTGCTCGTCGGAGAGGCTAGACTCTAGAGAAGTCGAGGCCGTCTAGTTTTGGTCGAAAGAAGGTATCTTCCTGATAGAGATTTTGATAGAAGGCTACAGTAGCGTCCCAAATAGCGACTTCGCTTTCAATCCAATCTCCATTGATTTTGAGCCTAGTGATGGAGTTGTACTTTCACTGAGTGTTGGCTACCTTATGGGAAAAAATGGGTGTTTCTATCACCTTCCTTGAGCTAGGTGACGCGAGATTTTTGTCTCCAACTAGTTTCTTCCGATTCAATAACGATGAGGGGTCAGTTAGGACTTCAGTGCTCATAAATGGCTCTCCTCATGGCTTCTTCAAGAGCTCTAGGGGTCTTCGTCAAGGCCCCTTTTCCCTCTGTTGTTTATCATTGTCTCAGAAACCTTGAGCAGAATGATCCGGAAAGCCTTGCCTTCGGTTTGGGAGGGGTTCAACATTAGGCGTGGCAACTCACATATTTCCCATCTTCAATTCGCGGACGATACCCTCCTATTCTGCGAAGCTTCTTCCACGAATGTGGCTTTGGTTAGATGCCTTTTTCGATGCTTCGAAGTAGTGTCGGGCTTACGGATACACTTTGGGAGGAGTGTAATGTTTGGAGTGGGTGACGTGCCTAATCTAAGGGAGTTGGCAGCCTGCCTTGGATGTAGGATATGGAGCTTCCCTACATCCTATCTAGGGATTCCCCTAAGAGCTCCATTTAAAGCAAAATTGGCTTGGAGCCCCGTTGTCGATAGATTCTCTAAGTGCCTTCAAGGTTGGAAATCTCACTTCCTTTCCAAATGGGGGAAACTCACCTTGATCAAAAGTACCCCGAGCTGATTACTGACATACTTCCTCTCCTTGTTTAAGATCCATGTGTCAATTGCCTCCTCCCTGGAAAGAATCCCGAGGGACTTCCTATGGAACGAAAAAGTCGACATGATGAAGTACCACTTGGTGGATTGGCACACTATATCCCTACCTAAGAGTGGCGGAGGTCTTAACATTCCCCCTCTTCTTAGGGTGGACAAGGCCCTCTTGGGGAATTGGCTCTAGCATTTTGGTGAAGAGGTGGGCAACCTGTGGAGAGAGGTGATCGTAGCAAGGCATGGGGAGGTGAATAGGTGGTGCCCAAGATAGGGCAAGGCCCGTTGGGTGTTGGGGTTTGGAAGGCTATGTTGCACGGTTGGGAGGAATTCTCCGCCCTCACTCATCTCAAAGTGAGCAATGGGGAACATATTAGTTTTTGAAATGATTATTAGTGTGGTCCAGCACCACTTTGACAGTCGTACGGTAACATGTTCCGTCTTCCCTCCAATAAGAAGGCTTCCAGAGCCTACTACTTGGAGTGACACGGCGGGGATCTGGTGTGGGTACCTAAACTAAGGCGAAATGTATTCGATTGGGAGGTTCAAGACCTCTTAGGACTTCTATCCCAAGTCCTACAAGTTATCCCCAACTCTATCGCCAGAGATAGTCGGTCTGGTTCCACGGACAACAAGGGGCGATTCTCCGTGGGCGTGGGATCCTTTTTGTGCGCTCTGCAATCGACACCGCTGCAACCTTTTTCTCACCAGGTTGTGTGGGTTTCGTTGGTTCCCTCAAAGGTATTTTTTTTTCTTGTGGATTAAGTTTTAGATAAACTCTTAAATTGCGACCACCTTATGCATAGAGGCTGGTGTCTGGCTAACAGGTGTTACATGTGCCTTATAACAGAGGAATTTGTGGATCACTTACTGTTTCATTATCCAGTGGCGAGAGAGGTTTGGTCCTACTTCCTTTCTCACCTCCGCATCCCTTGGATCTTTCCCAATTGGAGCTTCTTATTTTGTTGGTTGTCAATGTCGTTTCTAGTGCCAATTAGAGGTTGGCCTCTCCTCCCAGGGGCGATAGCATGGTCGCTCTAGAAGGAGATGAATATGAGGGTGTTCGAGGACTCGTCCTTGCTTATACCCCGGATCCAAGCTCGAGTTCGCTCACTTATCTCAGCTTGGGGTTCAGCAGTGGGAGATGGTGGGAATCCTTAGGGGAACATTTTTGTATTGTGATGAGTTGCTAGCGGCTTGTTTTGTTATAGTTTGCTCTTCGCATGTTATTCTCTCTTGGTTTACTTTTGTGAACCTTGTGATGCAGTTATTATTTCAGATTTTTATATATCATTGTTATTTACTAATCGGGAAAAAAAATAACGATGAGTATTCTAGTTTGAGACAATCTCGGAGCTGGTTGTCAGCCACTCCCAGGGCCCAAGCTCTTCTCGTTGGCATAATTCAAAATATCGATACGTATCGGTTTTTCTCATACCCGATACCTAGATACACTGGAAAATAAAAGTTCCCCTATATCAGCACTATATCGTCTGTATCGGGCGTATCAGTACCGATACGGTACCGATATCAATATAGCGATACGGTGCTGATATAGGTTTTTCAGCAGTAAAAAAAAAAAAAAAAAACCTTGAATTCACACGGATGAATAGATCTACATAACATTCTCTATAAGTATTGAAAGATTCCAATGACACTCTACAAAGGAGATTGAGAAGTAGAAAAAAAAAAAAAATCAGCACAGAGAAGGAGGAGAACTTAGGGTACATACTTGTGCCTCCATCATTGATCATCGTCGTTGCCGCGTCAATCACCATTGCCGTTGTTGCCTTTTCTTTTGCCTTCGACTGCAGAAACCAAAGTGGAGTGCTAGCCCCTTTGGCCAAACTGAGTCTGAGAGTAGGAATTCATCATGTTTGGTTTTATTAAAGGGAAGAAGAGGCATGCTAACCTCACTCTACAAAACATAGGTATTCTGTTGTGAGTGTTTTTTTTTTAGGTTAATGTAGGTGTTGTGTTAACCTTTCACCAAGGAGATTGGATCAAGCCAATCATGATTTAAATGGGGCGTCCCTTTTAACTCTGTGATTAATATACACTAACCCTTAGGGTTTGATCTTTAAAAAAAATAACCCTAAGGTTAAGAAGTTTTAACTCTAGTTAATTTTTTTCTTCTAAAAATCAAGGTTAGACATATGTCCCTTTTAGTGACTATTAATCACACCCTAAGGTTAAGAATTTTTAACTCTAGTTACCTTTTTTTATATATTTATTTCTAAAAACCAAGGTTAGACATGTGTCCCTTTTAGTGACTATTAACTGTGGTTAATAGTCACTAACCCTTAGGGTCAACAATCTAACCTTGGTTTTTCTTTAAAAAAAATAGTAATAAAATTATTTTTAACTCTAGAGTTAATTTTTATTAATATTTTTTAACTCTAGGGTTAAGAATTTTTAACTCTTAAGAGTTTTTTTTTTTCCCCCTAAAAACCAATGTTAGATTGTTGAACCCTAAGGGTTAGTGAATCTTAACCACAGTTAATAAGAGTTAAAAGGGACATATGTCTAACCTTGGGTTTTAGAAATAAATACAAAAAAATAGTAATAAATTGCTAAATTTCAATTATAAACTTTAATGTGATGTATAAGTTCTTTAGGCATCTCAAAAAATTAAAATAAATATCAGCGCGCACGCCTTTTTTAACTTTTAACATTATTAACTCTCATATGTATGATTATAAATGCAGTTGAGGGCATAGTTACCAGAGCATGAAGTAAAAATGAGAAACGGGAAGCGAGCCTAAAAAAAACCTTAAGAAAGGAGAAGCGAGAAATGAGATATAGGCTCATCATTCTCATTATGTTATTATGTGTAGTTATACATTTGATTTTATCCTACATGAGATCTTTCGTGGAAAAGTAGGTTTCAATCCGACAATACTTGCTTAGCGTCTACACCTTAGGCTATACATTGTGGTTTACCCCATCACTTCATACCTACAACTCCATTTGACTGCTAAATGAGACGTGATAGAAGCGAGCTTCCTAGGAAGCGAGTCTGTTTAAATAAGCGAGCTTCCTAGAAAGCGAGTCTGTCCGAGGAAGCGAGCTTTCTGGGAAACGAGCTCCCACCCTGTACATAGCTTCCCTATAACTATGGTTAGGGGTCTTCATTTAGTTTGTTTTTAGCTTATATTGTCATTAAAAGAGGTTTTATGTAAGGTATCCAAGTTTTTCTTTACATATCCAAGCTTTTTTAGCATATCCAATTTTTTTCTGCCGTATCAAATTGATACGGTACCGATACGCCGATAAGTATCCTAATTTGGACTTACAGATACAGCGACCGATACCGATATTTTGAATCATGCTCGTTGGTCTATGAGCTAAATTTCTCCCAAAATTTGTTTCTTGTTGGTGTCGAGGATACCAAAGACATCCTTGTTCCAAACTTTGATCTTCTGTTTTAGGGATTTGAGCTTGAGGCCAAAGACAGTGATCGCAGAACCCCAAAAGGAGGAGTTGTCCCAAACCTCCTTGACAAGAATGTAAGGTCATATTTTTTATTAGCTTAATTCCGATGTCAAAATAGAGTCAATGTAAGTCTAGTGTCGTTATTCCTCTGGTTGATGAAGATTGGTGAAGATGAAGCTTCAAAGATTCAAAAGAAATACATTCCGGCTACAAGCTTCGCTCACACTCTTAGGATGGTAAGATACCTAGTGGTTACCATAGGTGGAATTGACTTAGAACACCTTAAGCATATACCTTAGGTGATTAGAAATTGACCCATGTAATCTATATAGCCTTTGGATGGTTTTTATAAGGTATTGGATGTTAAACCAGGGATGGCAATGCAAAATATTTAAAATCTGCACAGACTGTTCGTACGCCTAGCCTGGTCCTTCGAACGCCCAAGAACGACCAGCTGAACGTTGAAACGGGCATGTATAATGCAAATTTCAGTAGCTACTCTGGCGGCCCCTTTTTGTCCAAATCCAATCAATCTCAGGGCCATTCGAACGGCCCTCATAGCCATTCGAACGAACCTCGTATTTTTGTTTCTAAAATCATCTGAACTCTGTTTTGGCAAGTGTTATTGCCTTGGCTATTTATTGGATGATCCCTTATCTCGTTCTAAGGAATTAGAGAGAGAGTTTAGAGACTAATTTGAAGTTTTAGGGTTCTTAAATCCCCACTTGGTAGATTCCCTTAGTTCTCCTCTCTCATGCTCTAGTTGATGCAAGATCGAATTGTTCTATCTTGAGTTGCATTGGTTGATCTCCATTGTTGTTAGAGATCCCACTGGAGTTGTATTTCGTTCATTCATATAAGTTTGAACTTTGTGTGAGTGTTGGTTGGCATTGCCAAAGCCGTCGAGGATGGAGATCGATCGTTGGATCGTGGTTTGAAACTTTGAGAAATATTGGTCGGTAATGAGCCGGAGCTGCAACAGCAGAGATCGAACGAGGAGTTCGTGGTTTTACAAAACGGAGAATCTATACCGAGGAACGGTGTTTGGTGTCCGGTTGGGTAAGATTTAGTCTTGTGTCTAATAACTTATTCTCATAGTGGATTTTGTGTTGGATTAAGTCACATGGTTTTTCCCAGAAGGGTTTTCCACGTAAAAATCTTGTGTGTGGTGGATTACTTGTCTTCTTTACTTTCCGCACTTATTTGCTTTGTTTGCAATAACTCTGATTATTAATCGACAAATTAAAAATTTGTAGACATTGCTAGGAAGACCTATTCACCACCACCCCCTCTAGCTCAAAGGAATCATTGAACTGAGATATTTCAATTGGTATCAGATCGGATTCACTCACAAGGCTAAACCCTTAAGTGTGATCTTGTTCAAAAATCTTTGATCAATGACTACTCTAAAAGAGGGTGGATCTGTCTCTCGTCATCCATTATTTGATAGAAATAACTATGCTTATTGGAAAGCTCGAATGAGAGCCTTTCTCAAATCCATAGACGAGAAAATTTGGATGTCTATTGTTAATGGGTAGATTGCACCCATAAATATGGTCGATGAAATGACTATCACCAAAGACTCCAAAGATTGGTCCAAGGATGAGCTTGAGAATAGTGGTTGGAACACCAAAGGTCTCAATGCAACCTTTACTGCAGTCACAACTGAGGAATTTAGAAGAATTTCTTCTTGTAAAATTGCAAAGGAGGCTTGGGATATTATTGAGATTACCCATGAGGCTACTACTGTAAAGATCTCAAAGCTTCAAATGCTCACAACCAAATTTGAAAACCTAAAGATGGAAGACAATAACACATTTGATAAATTTTATGTTAAACTGAGCAACATTGTTAATTATAGTTTCAATTTGGGTGAAAAGTTAAGTGAGTCTAAAATTGTGAGAAAAATCTTTAGATCTCTACCTGAGAGATTCCAATCTAAGGTTACTGTCATAGAAGAGAGTAAGAATGTTGACTATCTCAAGATTGAGGAATTGGTGGGATCCCTTCAAATCTTTGAGCTCAATCTGAGGCCATCCAAGAAAAATAAAACTCTAGCCTTAAAATCTATCAAGGAAACCTTGGATGAAGATGACAATGACTCTAAGTTGGGAGAGAAGGAATTAGCTCTATTTGTTAAAAAATTTCAAAAATTTTTGAAAACAAATAGGAGATTTAATCCTAGACAAGGAGGAAAAACTGGTGAAAAGCCAAAGCCAAAACCTTGGAAAAATAAGAAAACTTTTACAGGTGAAAACAAAAAATCTCGTGGCATCCAATGATATGAATGCAAAGGATATGATCACATCTCACTTGATTGCCCTAATAATCAGAAAAACAAGAGTAAAGTGATAAATGCCACATGGGATGATAGTGAGGCTGAAAGTGAACATTCTGAAAACTCCTCTTCAAGTGGAAAATTTGTCAATCACATGGCCTTCACAGTTTTTCTATCTGAGATTGTTGAGTCTCTTCCTTTGATAAATGAAAGAGATAAAATTGATGATGACCATGAGACCGAGACCAATGAGGATATGGAAAAGAGTCAAAGTGACTCCGAAACAGATGAGGATATTGATTCAGCTTATCAAAAGTTGTATTCCAAAAGCCTAAAGCTGAAGAAAGCAAAAATCTCTTTGAATAAAAAACTGAAACTAATTCAATCTGAAAAAGATGATTACAAGCTAGAAACAGAAGGGAAGAGTGCTCTAGTCTCTCAGCTTGAAAGAAAAAATGCTGATTTTTTGGACAAAATAGAGTGTCTTGAAGAAGAAAATGTTGCATGACCGAGTAGGTCAAAGTTTTAGAAAAAGACACCACTAGGAATGAAATTAAAGAGTCCAAGACTCTTATTTCAGATTTGGAGACTGAGAGAGATAATCTCATTGAGAAGGTTAGGTTTTTGGAAATAGAATTTCTGAATACCCTTAAAGTGAAGGATGAGTTAGCTAAGAAAGTAACCGAATTTGAGAAATAGGCTAGACTTGTTAGCAATTCTCAAATCCTGGATGGATTGGCTAGGATGCAACGTTCAACAATCAACCTGACCGGCATAAGGCATTCTAATAGGCCACCAATTTACATGAATGTTGGTACCATGGCATCTGCTACTTTTGAGCCAATTTATGCTAATCCAAACCATGATGATCATTCTACCTCAGCCCCCAAAGAGAGAATTCCAGAAACACATGTTCAACCAAATGGGAATTCATCTCGTCCTCAGTTATACCAACACTTTGTTGCTGCTGGTCGTGATAAAAATTCTGCTTCTGATGAAGCAAAGAAGACTCATGTTCATGCTCCTACAGGTAACTCTCCTTCTACTAGATTCATTCTCACTTGCTTTCAATGTGGAGTGAAAGGTCACATAAGACTTCGATATCCTGCTTTTAGGAGAAATCCCTGAAATGGTTCATGGAATCAACATTCAATTCAAGAGAATCTCCAAAGACAAATTCAAGCATTGGCTGAAAAGTCTAGAAGTTTGAGCGAAGAAGTGATAAAAATACCTCAACTGTCTAGACTCGGTATAGACACTTCCTAATCTTATCATGAGGAAGGCAACAGGATAGACCAAAAGGCTAGGGCACCCCAAAGGAGAAGAGAGAATGGGAAGAAGAAGAAGAAGAAGGTCACCTTCACATCCTCACATAAAATGGATAAAGACCAAATGGTCAACAAAAAGCCAAAATCCATCTATGTGAGAAATGATGACCTTAGAAGCCTTACCTCCCACACCTCCTTGAAATTCCAAAACCCCATTAGGTGTGAGGGAGAGTGGATTGTGTGTTGTTCAATAGACTAGGTTGTTCTTCATGCCTATTATGTCCTAGTACTATCTATGTGATGTATATTAGTAGATTTTGCACTTTCTTATTTGTTTCACTCTTTGATTTTGTTTTTGATTGATTAAAAGAAAAACTCCAAAAAGATTTTATGTTTCTTTTAGATAAACTGTTTTTTCCTTGATATATTGAAAAATCCAAAAAACATTGAAAAATCAAAAATTCACAAAGATGTTGCTTGGGCTTACTCTCCTCTATGTTGTGTATGTTTCAAATTTCCTTGCATTCATAATCTTATGTTCATGTCAAAGTAAAAATATTGGAATAGGATTGAGGTTCATGAGGATTATACCTTTCAAAGTCTTTTGGAAAATTGAAAAATAGACAAAGCTTCGAAATCACAGTTAGAGTTGGGTAACAGTGTTGCTAAAAGTGTCATGCACATGCACTATGACTTACTCCAGAAGATAGTCTAAATTCCTAAGTAAAGGTACTGCATATTCATGATGAGCTTTTTTTTGGTTGATCAAATCGGATTGACCGATATGTTAAATATCTTATTTGCTTGTGCCCCTGCTTTTAAACAAATTGAGACAATGGAAAGGGGATACAGTCTAAGATAGTGTGAAAGTCACTATGTGATGCAACAGTATGTAATGGCTACCTATGTGGGACAATAGTTATCATATTTTGTTGGGGGGTTGCTAGTGTGAAAGCCCCTGCTGCCAAAGATAGGGCTACCTCTAGGATCGTGTGAAAGTCAATATTGGATGCAACACAGTATGTAAATGGCTACTATGTGGACAATAGTTATCTATTTGGGTTGCTGGTGTGAAAGCCCCTGTTGCCAATAGATAGGGCTACCTACCCAATCAGTGTAAAAGCCGTCATTGTATGGAAAAATGGAAAAAGCCAAGAAAAGATCTCCAAAATATGGCTATGTTTGTCATGAAAAAAAAAAAGAACAAAAATTGCATAAAGATGAACAAGGATGAAAATTAGCACATGTTCTTAAATGTTAAAAATTCAGGATTAGCAGGTTTGAATTCTAGGGTATGAGTTACCTTGAGTCATGAAATGCAATATGTCATAACCATAACCATGGGTTGAAACCTCAAAAGAGTCAAGTTCGGATCAACCTCACTACACACTATGCTTCAAATGTGAAACTTTTCGCTAATGGTCTTGGTTATTGTGTTTGTTATTGATCGCCCAGTACTAGTATAGTGAACATAAATTAGTCAAAACTTAACGACATATTAAATCTTGTGGCGCAGGAACAATCTTTTGGTCCTTGAAAAATGATGCAGCCATATGTGATTGTAAATGTGCCTAAATGCAAGCTGTCCAGGGGGAGGTTCGTTTTTGACGATGTGAATTGCACTTAATTAGCCTTTGCAATGCATATGATTCTAAACGTCTGAACTTAAGGGCCAGAGTTGTAGGTTTGAAAATCTGATCTTCCTGCATGACATTCAGCGCCTAAACACTCCCGCCATGTCCTGGAGCCGACTTTTCACACCTCTATGTAACCAGAGTGACGGGGCACCGGAGTAATAAAAGTGATATTCAAAACACCCCTACGTGGTGTTTTCTAGTCAGGCACATTTCGACCGGTGTGCCATATCGTTTATTGCCATTCGCAGACCATAATGGCCATCGACCCCCACGGCTTTTTCTCTAGGGTTTTTTCGTACCATAATTAAACCTAGTGTACGCCCCCTTTGCTTAACCCCGTTTGACCGCACCCCATTTTTTTTTTACAAGAAGTAGGGCTCCAAAATTTTTCTCCCCTCCGA
>JABCRI010000974.1:0-17976 GCA_015143295.1 Tetracentron sinense
CAAAGTTACACATAAGAAATGATTCTATAGTTTATTTACAAAGCAATACATCCCTAAAATAGTAAATATGCGTTTAAAGACTTCAGGGTACGAATCAAAAAAAATTATGAACAAAACATTAGGAAATGTGTTAAGAATATTGCAGTTTATGTCGTAGTAAGTTTCATTGTCGGTACCCCTGGAAACAGAACTATTTTGTAAGGAATATTAGGAAAGGGGCGATTGTTTAAATCATTGTTGGCCTCAATTCCATCTGGATCAATGTATACATTGCAATAAGGAAGAAATGAGGGTGCCTTGTTTTTGTTGTAGAAATGCTGATGCAGCTTTGTTAATTGTCATTTCTGCTTCTTCTTTCGTAAAACGTTCTTTCCATAAAGATTAAACAGTAAATAAAATAATTAGCTTGTTCATTGAGCATCTAAATTAAACAGTAACTAAATACTTAAAATGTTCATGTAGATTACAGTTTACTCTAAATAGGGTAATAGCAATGAAGAAGAATCCTAAAATTGAAAGAGCATCTTT
The DNA here is from genome assembly GCA_015143295.1 of Tetracentron sinense. Lineage (NCBI taxonomy): Eukaryota > Viridiplantae > Streptophyta > Magnoliopsida > Trochodendrales > Trochodendraceae > Tetracentron > Tetracentron sinense. Next base: position 529 of record JABCRI010000974.1, read on the forward strand.
TTTTAGGTGAGGTAATATTATACTAGAGATACTAATCCTAGGAGTGTGTATGAATATGGTTACCTCATACATAAATAAAATGATACAGTATCCCTAAAAAAAAAATCATTTCAAACTCAAGATAAGAGTTTGGACATGGATATCAGAGTTTGACATAATAATGGTAATGATATGGTGATAGGAATAATTCAACTAAGGAAAAGGCAGGTAGGTAGTAAATAAAATTTGAATAATGACAATACCCTAATTTAGAACACAATTTTAGTTAGATAGACATTGGTTGGGGGGGGGGGGGGGGGGGGGGGGGGGGGGGGGGGGTGGGGGGGGGGGGGGGGGGGGGGGGGGGGGGGTTTTTTTGGGGGGGGGGGGAGTACCTTATCCCTTGGTTCCAGCGACATGGATACTTTAGGCAAACATATTTCCCTCCAAGGCCTAATATCTGTAGATAAAGAAAAAAAACATCTCTCTGCATCCCTGTTTAAAAATTAATTAGCCAATAAAACTCTGGTAATGAAGTACCATAATCAGTACCTTCATATATCATCTAAAGCATCTTTTCTATCCAACCAAGATAAATTTTTTAAAACAAAACACCCCCCAATAAAGTACATAACATAAAAGAGTCCATTGCACAAACAATATAGTTAATACAGCAGATACAGGAATTTGAACAATTGCCCTCTATACACTTACCAAGAAAAAAAAAGTCTCTTAACAAGTACAATGAGATAAAGTAATGAAATGGACATGGGGTAAAATTAGAAAACTTCTAGATAATGAAAAAAAAGGAAAAAAAGAAGTCTCTAAACAAGGATAATGAGATAAAGAACAAGTAACTTGAAATGGACCCAAATGGGTAAAATTATTAAAACTCTAGTAATGAAAAAGACTCGAATCTACGACGCAACAATATATATAGGAGTGACCACCTTATACTTGACTCATGAACCCCCAATCCTCCCGCCATGGTTTGGGTTGAGTTATAGTAACCCATTCATAAATGGGTTGGGTCATGTTGAGTTTTATCAAAACTCGTTAAAAGCAGAGATTGAATTCGGGACCTGACAGATTATACCCAACTAACTTATTCTTATCATCAATGCCTTAGCCAAATATTTTAGGATCAGCAACACAAAATCTTGTTCGCTATTCCATTTTGTTAAAATTTATAATTTCAATTAAGTTGTATGTTGTCAAACATGCCTCACTAACTCCATCCACATCATTTTTGGCATTCAAATCCCCATTTAGAGCTTCAACTTGCACAAGTCACTTCTTACTAAAGCATTTGATTTTTTTCTTTTTGGTCTTTGTGAACAAATTCAAACATCTCAAACGAATCTCTATATTTGGTTACCTATTGAAGCAACTCAGAACCTCTCAATGGCTCATACTTGATAAATGACTAGATATCTCAGTAGAGTGCTTTCTAGTAAGTAGTAAATATACGATTAAAAGAATATTCATTTAAAAAAAATCAAATTATTAGCAATAGATTGGCATGTATCCTAATGCATGCAAGCATGTACAGTTTATTGCATTATATAGAAATTATAAGTAGTATTAGAATTATATTAAAGATAATTATACAATAAGCAATAGTATAAAAATGAACCTATATATTTTTGGTCACTAAATTATGTTGTGCAACAAGTTATATATTTATGCAAACCTTATTTATTTCACAGGTTATAAACTCATGGCTTAATATTGCCAACAAAATAAGACTGCAAATGACAACCGTATTGAAACCAACTGATATAGGACGATTCTCTTAACAACAGTCAGTTTCCTTTGTGATTGAAGGAATGATGCTCTTTTAGGAGTCAGTAACTCATGATTGTGTCCTTTTCAAATTTTGTAACAATCCATATTTCATCCCTCCTGTTATGTCTAGCATAGCCTTAAATCCTACTCTCGTTTCAGCCGGTGCTTTAACAATTCTATCTTGCCTTTCTAGATATTTTCTTGCACATTTTCCCTCCTTTGAACATGCAAATAACTCCAACAAGTGTCTTGTCCTTCCGTGACAATGGGTATGACTTTTCCTTATACTAAAACCCTTCCTTCTTGCATATTGATTGTAATAGTCATAAGTTGGCTCTACTGAAATAAACTCCATGTCAATATGTGGTTCTAGATGTTCCGCGTATTCTTCACCTGATGATTCCATCATATCATCACTCTTACTCACGTCATTATTCTCCTCTCCATTTCAATCTGACCAGAAATTTCATAGAGTAAATCAAGCCCTAGGCTGGATGTGCTTTCCATGTAATCCTACAACCGCCCAAAAACAATCACATTTCAAACAAGCTCTATTGTCAAAAAAAACATATAAACTCTAATTTATACCAAAAGCTACCTAAGATAAATACATACATAAATAACTAAAATGGATATTTATATGCATTTTCCACTATTGATCAAAATGAAAAAAAAAAACTAGGGACTAACTAAAGAAGTACTAGTGTAACCGTGTGTGTTGCCTTCCACCAAAAATAAAACTAAAGAAATACTAAGGTTTCAAGACTATTAGCTAGATAATTCCATCAGGACAAGAACCCAATGATGGAGAAAATATACTTTTAAAAAAAATAAATTAAACCATGCCCAATTATTAGATGTGTCCATTAATCGATAAATGAGATAAACCCCACAAACCTTAGAATCCAAGGAACATACTTAAAGAGAAAGGTAAAATACACCAAATCCTAGGAGGATGTAGTTTTTTCCAACTGGAAAAAGAAAACTCATAAAATCATATGATGTATAACTTGCATATGAACCATCATGAGGACTAAAAATAATTAATCCAGATGCATGCGTGATAGTGAGGATAGCTTGCCAGATATTTATTTGCATTTCACAATAGTAAAAAATGAGTGAGGAAAACTTACAGGCAATGGTTGCCACTCGAGTTACCTGTAGGGTCTCTTCCACATCCAATTTAGATGCAAGCCTTCCTCCGAAATACCTCAAATACCGATGATTGAATGGAAAGAAAGAGTGCTGAAGGAAATAGTGAAGCTAAAAGCCTAAAACCTTTCGTCTCCCAAATCTCCCAAATTGTTCCCCAAATACACAATTTTTTTCGTTTGTTTTTGCGACCAATAAATATACCTTTTTTTTGGTAATAAACGATAACTCTCATTGAAAACTAATGGAAAGGGGAGATTACAACTGAAGAACGGGAATCAGCTCTAGCTTGAGGGAGGTCCCTGGGAAGTAATGGCTTACGCAGACTTTTGTTCAGAGCTTGCTGGGCTAACTCATGAGCAAGGGTGTTAGCAAGTCGGTTTACATAAGTGAAACTGAACCTAAACAATCCACTTGATCGGATAAGAGAATCAATGTCCTCGATGATGGGGTATATCTCAGCATTGATTTGCTGGACCTGCCCAGTGAGATATTCCACTATTTCTTTGGAGTCGGATTCTACAATGGTTTGGCGCCATTCTTGTGATATGGCCAGAGAGACACCTTCCCTGATGGCTTCGGCTTCAGCTCGCCTAGCGGAACCACCCAGGAGAGCCTTGCTCAGGCGACAAAGGATCTCACCATGGATATTACGAGCAACTAAGCCCACTCCCGCTGCAGTACCGCTGCTCAAGGCCGCTCCGTCGACATTGATTTTAATCCAACCACTACCAGGTGGGTACCACTGGAGTTCAATTCGGCCTGAAGGTGAGGATGGATCACATCGTATTGGAGCAATAAAATCCCTTAACAAGGACTCTGCGTGTTTTATTGTGATGAAGGGGTCGGGCACTATACTTTCAAAGATGGCAGCATTCCTAGATTTCCATATAGCCCACAGCATGGTGGAAATACTAGTTCCCAAATAATAATTGTCCTTGGCAAAGGCTGGTTGCGTTGCCCACTGGTTCCACCATTCATGACAATGAGCAGAAATTGAAGAGGGAAGATGAAGGGATAGATGGGAACCAAACCAAACGGCCCTAGAGAAAGGACAATGGAGAAAGATGTGGTGTACAGTTTCCTCCTCGGAATTGCACAGAGGACATCTAGTGTCCACTGTGAGTTTCCTCTGCACCAGATTATCTGCTGTGGCAAGGGCATTATGGCTCAGTCGCCAAAGAAAAGTTTGCAACTTGGGTGGGATTGGTAGCTGCCAAATCATTCTCTAAGACTTGTCTTCCATCATCGAGTCTCTGCGACTCATTGAGGGCTGCATACTTGTGCTCCATTGATTTGCCAAATGAGTTGCTGAATTAACTTTGAATTGGCCTGAGTTAGTAAAGTGCCATGTAGGCCGATCGGGGGTGCTATGTAAACTGATAGGAAGCTTTCGAATTTCAGAAATGGTATTTGGTGAGAAATATTCTTCCAAAAGGTTGGAATTCCAGCATCCATTCTGCTGATCTATCAACTGACTTACTCGCATGTCATCAGAAGGAAGGCTCCTCCTTAGATTAGGTTGAAACATAGGCATATTAGGAACCCATGGGTCCAAACCAATTCTAATGGAATCTCCTGATCCCACCTGCCATCTGAGCCCTTTAGTAAGCAAAGACCGCCCGACAAGTATACTCCGCCAACCCCACAAAGGTCTGTGGCCTAGTTTCGCTTCACTGAACGAGCAATTTGGGTAATACAGAGCTTTGTAGATTTGAGCCCAAAGCGAGTTAGGTTGAGTGACCAGTCGCCACCCTAGTTTGGCCAGCAAAGCAAGGTTGAAATCGCGTAAGTTTCGGAACCCCAACCCTCCTTTTTCCTTGGGAAGACAAAGAGTGGCCCACTTCACCCAGTGGATCTTACGAGAAGCTTCATTGGACCACCAAAATCGAGCTATGGCAGAGTTAACCGCATCAATCCACATCTTTGGTAGTTTAAAACAGCTCATGGAGTATGCGGGGATGGCTTGTACAACAGCACGAATCATAACTCCTCGACCGGCCTGAGAGAGCAATGACCCCTTCCATCCTTGCATACGCCGGAGGATCCGCTGCTTCAAAGTTTCAAAAATGTTGCTCTTTGAACGCCCAAACTCAGCTGGAAGGCCAAGGTATTTGCTTGGTGGAGTGTGATTTCGAATGCGAAGGATCCGGCCAACTAGTCGATGAAATTTAGGTGGAGTGTTGTTACTGAAACTTATGCCAGACTTGCTGAAGTTGATATGCTGTCCAGTGGCTTTCCCAAAAGCTTGCAGAATATGCTTAAGGTTAGACGGTTCCTCCAAATCAGCTCTAAGAAACACTAGGCAGTCGTCGGCAAATAGTAAATGGGAGATATTTGGGGCCGTCCGGGCTAGCTGAATACCAGAGATCTTGTTCTCCCGATGGGCTTGACATAGTTGGTTAGAAAGAGCTTCTGCACATAATAAAAAAAGATATGGTGAGAGAGGGTCACCTTGTCGAAGGCCCCGTTCAGGCTTGATAAATCCTTGGAGTTCACCATTAATCACCACCATGTAGGAGACAGTTGAAATGCATTGATGTATGAATTGGATCCATTTGTGACAGAAGCCCAGCTTCTTCATCATTTCTATCAAGAATTCCCACTCCACCCGATCATAGGCGCCACTCAAATCAAGCTTCACAGCCATTGTCCGCTCTGTCCCTTTTCTCTTCTTCTTCAAATAGTAGTTGATTTCATAGGCCACCATAATGTTATCCGAGATTTGTCGACCACTTACAAATGCCGATTGAGCAGGATTGATGAGGGTTGGGAGATACCCACGCAATCGATTTGCTAAGATTTTTGCTATGACTTTATAAATCACATTGCATAGGCTTATCGGTCGGTATTGATTCAAGGATTCCGGGTGAGGAACTTTGGGGATGAGAACGATATGAGTGAAATTTGCCTGTCGTAAGAGAAAACCATGTTGGAAAAATTCAAGAACTGCTTTGCACACATCCTGGCCTACTGTGTTCCAATGCTTGTGGTAGAAAATGGCTGACATTCCATCTGGGCCTGGGGCTTTAATTGGGCCAATTTGGAAAACTGCCTTCTTGATCTCTTCTTCTGTTACCTCCCTGCAGAGATCAGAATTCATTTCATTTGAAATCCTAGGTTGCACGTCTGATAGAAGCTGGTGAATGCCAGTGGGGTTTGAAGTGGAAAAGAGGTTTTGGAAATGATTGATTACATGGTTATCAATGTCTTGCTCTTCGGTTAACCAATGTCCCTGATCGTCCTGGATCACCTTCAATCTGTTCCTTTATCGTCGTTGAATTGCCGTGGAGTGAAAAAATTTTGTGTTGCGATCACCCAGAAGGAGCCAATTCACCCTGGATTTTTGGCATCATCTCGTTTCTTCCTGGGATAGCGCCTTGTCTAATTCCATGGTAAGCGTCTGGATGGCTTCACTCTGATGAGGGAGGTGAGGAGAGTCTTGGAATTGAGCAATTTGATCAGAGAGGGTGGATATTCGCTGTTGAGTGTTGCCAAAGGAGCACCTGTTCCAGTCCAATAAACCTTGACGACAGTTTCGAATTCGCTGAAAAAGTCGGTGCATCTAGGAGCCCACACACTCTTTTTTCCAGGCTCCCTTAACAATTTCCTTACAATCCGGGTGTGAGTCCCACATTTCTTCGTATCGGAATAGCGTTTTCTATGAAGGGCCTCATCCTCAAGAATAATTGGACAGTGGTCTGATCCAATTGATGGAAGAATTTTCACTACAGAATTTGGGTAAGCCATTCGCCAAAGATGATTTGCCAGAGCACGGTCCAACCGTGCTGAGATCAGTTGCTCACCTTGTCTTTTGTTTGTCCATGTGAATCGGGGTCCCTGGAAGCCCAAATCCATCAAATCACACATATTGACCATTCCTTGAAAATGTCGCAGCTGCTGAGGTCTACAAGGATTCCCCCCGGCCTTCTCCGAAGCAACAAGAACTTCGTTGAAATCTCCTAAGCACAACCATGGGACTGAGCGTTGTGATCGTGAATTGACAAGATACTCCCACAGTTTGCATCGCTCAGTATGGTCTGTAGGGCCATAGATCAAAGATAAATCCCAATGGGTGGCAAGATGCTGATCGAAAATAACAGCTTCGATGATATTTTTTCCACCTGATGTAATTTGCAGTGTCACCGAATCCTGACAGAGCACCGCTAATCCCCTCGAAAAGCCAATGGGTTCCACTATGTGAATGAGGTTCATACGGAGATTTTTTGCTAGTTGAAGGAGTCTCGGTCTTTTATTCTTCGTTTCTATTAAGAAAACGATTGCTGGACGATGATGAAGGATATACACCTTCAGCATACGAACTGTCCGGGGTCGTCCTATCCCCTGACAGTTCCAAGCTAAGAGTTTCATTGTTGGCGGGGGGACTGCTCCTCGGCAGCCGCCCCTAGTGTCATCGTTGAAGTTCCTGATGAGGGAGGAGTGGGGATCTGATCATGGATTATTTCAAATTCCAACTCAGTCGCCATTGGGCTTGTAACAAGTAAGGGCCTCTCAAGGAGAGAGACAGGAGGTTTGGTTTTAAATATTCGGAGTGGGCCGGGCTTGAGAGAGGATTTGTGTTGTTTTAACGTTTTGGATTTGGAAGGGTTCAGGTCGAAGTTGGAAATGGTTTCGGGTTGCTGGACTGAGGGTATCAATAGTGGGTCTGTCGACTCAAAATGATTATTGGGATAAGGACTGAAGGCATTGCGGGGAGGTGTCACAACGGAATAATCTGGATAAGGCTCAGTTCTAATGGAATTAGTGATGGGGGACAGATGATCAGGGTGGACAGCTACCTGCAGACCCTTTGCCAGCTTTTTGGGACGTGGATCAGGGCTTCGATGGCCTTCTGGAGCTTTTCGGGATAGGGGTCTGGTATCCCTTTCAGTAATGATTGGTGGTGGCATTGTTTGTCCATGTTGCAGGCTTTGCTGGAGACGTGCTTCCACAACGGATAGAGGGATGGCCGCCTTCGAATCATAGACCCCTGGCGGTTTTGGTGTATCAGTCGAATATTCCCAGTACCCTGCTGGGACCGACTCCTCCACTGGGGTCGGAGAATTTTGTCCGATGACCGGCAACACAGCCGGTTCGTTCTCCATTACTGGTTGATCCTTGGCTGTGGTAGATAGTTCTGAAATGATGTCCGAAATTGGCCAAGTAAGGAGGTGGAACAGTTCAGCCCTGAGCCAAGGGCCGTATATCGCCGAGATACTGTCATCGGAATTTGCTTGCCGGCAATGTTTCTCAGTGTGACCCAAACAGCCACAGGAATAACAGACCATGGGGAGTTTTTCAAAAGTGACTGGGAAGGGTTGAGTTTCTCCAGAGATAAGCTTCAAAGTAACATAAGGACGTAATGGATACCTTATATCAATGGTGATTCGGAGACGAAGAAACTTCCCTTTGTTGAGCCCTATTACCGGACATTCATCAATATCGGTAGAACCAATCCTCCTGGCAAGAAGAGTACTCACTTCCGGCATTAGATATTCTGGTGGTAGAGCATGCACTTGGGCCCAGACCGGTAGTAGAGATAGATGGAGTTCTGAGACTAAGATATCGGGTTTCCATGGCGTCAGTAGGAGAGGAGATCCATCAAACGACCAGGGTTGATTGTCAAACACTCTCCGAAGCTCCTGAGGGCTAACGAACTGGAATAGGATAAACCCATTGGCTAATTCCATCGAGGATACCGGCTTCAGTGAATTCCATGCCCGGGTTGTGGTCTTTATAGCTATTGCGGAGTTGAGAGGTTTATCCGATACGAATTTGCCGATGAGGTTGTGTTGCATCTCATTAACCTTAGTGGTGACCATTTGGGGATTGATTGAGATTGGGGTGTTGAGGTCTTCAATGGTAAGTTTATTCTGCATCTCCTTCTCTAGACTCTCTGGAGATGTCCTCCCGCCAAAGCTGTTATTGCGAGAGGTCATGGATAGACGATGACTGAAATGGATGAAATCTCTGGCTGTAGCAAAAAGGATAGGAAAGGAATAATGGCTAGATGAGGATGGAAGAACAAGGGGAAGGTGGAGAGCAATCTGGGAGAAACTGATGAGTATGTCGTTGTAGGTGGGTGGGTAATGAGGAAGAAGGAAAAGGGGGAAAGATAACCAGGCCCAAAGCGAGGGAAGGAAACGAATAGGGAGAGGAAGAGGGGGAAAACTCTGCTACTCCGAGCTATCCGGGATAAGAAAACCTACCATGGAAATGGAGGTCGGGTGAAGACAATGTCTCCACATTACCCTTCACGCAGAGCTCCGACTGATATGAAATCTCTAATAATAATCCCAATTTTTACACCCTACTTAACCATGGTTATTCTCGACCAAACCCTAGTAGCCCTATGTAGGCCATAATCCAAGACCTAGTAGCCTTAGGTAGACTCTAATCTAAACCCTAGCCTAGCCCTAGGTAGACCCTAAACTCTAGTTTAACCCTAGGCTAACCGTAGAACTAACCCTAGGTAGACCCTAGACCTAACCCTAGCTTAGCCCTAATCTAAACCTAGGCTAAAACCCCATGGACTTAAGGCCCATTTCAAATAAAACCACTAAGCCCTAGTCTAACCCTAGGTTAAAACCTCATGGGCTCAAGGCCCATTTCAAATAAAACCACTAAGCCCTAGTCTAACCCTATGCTAACCCTAGCTAAAACCTAGACCTAACCCTAGACCTAACCCTAGGTTTAACCCTAGCCTAGCCCTAGTCCAAACCCTAGGCAAAGCCCCATGGGCTCAAGACCCGTCTCAAGTCCAAAACTCAAAAAAAAAAAAAATTAATTAAAACCTTGTTTGGGCCCAAGCATGGGCCCACTTAGCCCAACCCAAGTGGGGCCCACTTGCTTTTTCAAATTTTGAATTTGGGAGCCAACTCCAAGTAGGGTAAAACAATTTTTGCTTTACCCTACATAGGTGAGGGTAGACCCAAAAACATGAAAAACAAAAACAAAAACAAAAAAAACAAAAAAATAAATAAATTTTGAGGGCACCAACCCTTGTTTGGCAAAGCCAACAAGGTGGTAGCTCATGTGGATAAGGGCTAGGCCCAAAACCGGAAGTAAGAACAAAAAAAAAAAAAATTTACTATTCATCGTCTTCCCCAGGCAGACCTGGGTGCACAGCGCTGCCACCATTGGCTCCCCTGCTGCCTGCCACCCCTCCTGCCATGTCTCCCACGCCTAGTGGTGACCGGTCATCCTTATCCACACTCATTTTCTCCTATAAAGCCCCACCATGGCTACCGTTCAAAAAAAAAAAAATAGTCGGAACCAGTCCAGTTCCCACAACTCCAGCCTTTGCCCTCCATCTAAACTCACTTCCCGTGATCCTCAAGCCTCCCACGACCCTTGATCCATCGCCCAGCAACCCTCCTTGCTCACCACCACCTCCACAAAAAAAATTCTGCAAAAAAAAGAAAAAACATTCGGTTAACACCTCTGGTCTCCCTCTCTCTCTGAACCAGCCTTGATCTTCCATCCAAGAGCTCTCATAGGCCGTCCCTAAACCACCACAACCGTGCTCGGATCACCCCGCTACCTTGCCAAGCCAAACCGAGGGTATATACCCCCGTTTTTGCTTTTTTCTTTCTTTCTTTTTTTCTAGCATTATCAATGTAAGGGACCTTTGGTCCCATTTCAGGGGTCTCATTTTCTCATTTTCTCTTTTGTTTCAGCAGCACCTATGTTGAGGACGTGGTCTCCCTTTTTTTCATCTTCTTCATAAGATGATGGGGTTATCCCCTTGAGGCCACGGGTTCACCCCCCACAGCTTTTCCGGTGCTCCCTAGAGGTCTGGGGGGGTCCTCAATCCATGAGGAACCCCCTGGATCTTCCCCGGTTAAACACACAGCAAGCAAACATGTCTTTTTCAAAAAAATTTCTAGAAAAAATTCAGTTCGGGGCATCCCTGTAACCCCAGTTTAACCATGGTTAGACCTGGCCTTGGTCGAAACCAAGGCCATGGTTAGACTCCCCATACATAGGGCTACCCTTCTGTAAAATTTCAGCTCTTAACTCCGTGGTTAAATCGACCCCAAAGTGGGGTCGACAGTTTGCCAAACAGCCCGAACAACCAACTTCAGGCCTCTGTGGGGCCCACATACCACCTCGTCTTGGGCCTCACAAGGGCCCAAATCGTTTCTCTCACAGCAAGCTTCGCAATCATGGTCTCAGATCCCTAGTGAGTTGAGCCAATCAGCGCCAAAATCGTCACAAAGTTTGCAAAAAATCTATTTGGTTCCCATTTAATAAATCTATCATTTTATGAGAAGTGCAACGAGGCGACTTTGGGCCTCTCTGGGGCCCACACCCGACCACCCCTTGGGCCCCACAAAGGCTTAAAATGTTCACTGGACTTCAGGTTACCCACTGGTAGCCTCGATTTTTCATGGTTCCCTCGTTAACCATGGTTAAATCCGTCTTAACAGTGGTTAAAAATGAAACAAATTTTTGGATTTTTTTGCATTTGTTGGACTTTGTGGGGGCCCAGACCGAGTAGGAGGTCATTGTAGGCCCTGCCATGGACTCTGGGCTCACTCTTGATCCAATCGGATCCTTAACTATGGTTAAACCTACCCATGGTTAAGTAGCCCATGAACTCAAAAAATTCTGGAAAGATCATCAAAAAATCAAAAATATTCTCTGGAATCCAGAAATATCATTTGTGACAATTTTTGTTTTGATTAAAGCCTTTAACTATGGTTAAAGACCATGTTTGGTTAATTTTTAACTATGGTTAAGTAGACCTTAACTAGAAAAAATATGAAAAATATTCAAAAATTACAAAATAATATGAGAAGCCCAAAAATAGTCTCACTTGACCATTTAACCTTGGTTAAGACCCTTAACCATGGTGACCTCCCCCTCTTTAACCGCGGTTAAGCATCCTTAACCATTGAAAAAAATCTGGAAAAATCCAAAAAAATTCAAAAAGATCAAAAATACTAACTTTTGACTTGTTAACCATGGGTAGCACCCTTAACCATGGTTAATCACATTTTTAACAACGGTTAGCAATCCTAACCCTTGGTTAAGACACCCTGGGCCTACCGGGCCTCACCCTGGGCTACCGGGTCTCACCCTGGCCTACCGGGCCCAATGTTGAACTACCAAGCCCAAACCCTAGCCTACTGGGCTCACCCCTGGCCTACTGGGCCCAACCTCGGCTTACCGGGCCCAAACCTTAGTCTACCGGACTACCCTTTGGCCTACCGGGCCCAATACCAAGCACTTGACCAACCCAGTCAACCACCCCTAGCCTTCTGGTTAGACCTTAAGCCACTCTAGGTACACACACACACCCCCATAGGCTTGGCACGGGCTCATGTGCCAGAACTACGCTCGGTCTGATCTAACCCCTATGTGAGTACGTAGGCAACCTAATCTGGGTTCGACCCTAGTTTAGGATTTTTTTTTCTTCTTAGATTAGCATTATCTTAAATACTTAAGATATTTGATTAAAATTGAGATTAATTTGGCTTAACCCTAGTAAGTAGGGAACCACTGAAAAGTGGAAGTGTCGGGGTGCCTAACCCCTTCCCCAGACTTAACCGAACCTCTTACCCTAATCTCTGATCACAGACCAAGACCTTATCCAAATATCGGAGACTTATCCCTTCTGAATGAATAGGTGGCGACTCTAAATTCTCCCCGTGAAATCGAATCAGGATTTCCCCGAAACCCGTGCTCACAATAATATTTAAAATCTATATAAAAGAATTCATAATATATTAACTATTAGTTATATTAATAAGGCGTTATTAAGGCAAATAAAAATTAAATTATACAAATGGGTAGGGAGCCGAGAATCTATCATGGAAAGAAATGAGGAAAAATACTACGGTGACACTCCAAAGATCTATCATAGGAAAAAAGGAAAAAAAATAATAGGCGGTTTGTTGGGGAGATAACATCAGATTCTCCCTCACTAATGCATTTACCAAAGACTGCCTATAAAGTGGTATCATCTTCAAACCTATCAATCACACAATTTTCCTTCGTGATACAAAGCATTTTGTTAACACAACACCATTTCACATGTGAAGGAATGCATGCATGTGGAGTGTGCCTGTTCTGTTATTAGGAAGCTACTATAAGTGGGGGTTGGGCATCGACTTGTAGTGTCAGCAAAACTATAGAGGGAAGATCCAGATACTAAAGAGCAAACATAACTATTAGCATAAAAAAATGCACAAAATACACGAAATGCTATCATTATTTTCATAATGATCAAAGAAAAAAAATATTCTCATCAATCATGTTTCTTTGTCATTAGTAAAGTAAATACTTGTGTCCTCTCAAGTGTCAATGGTACAACCAATGGATAGTAATCATGTGATTTAAGAGCCATACGGGCTATCCTATAAAATAAGAGCAATGATAGGCATACCTGAGAAATTTATTTGCAAACCTAAGGCTGAACCTCATTGATCCATGCCCCCCCTCTAGGGTGAGTATTTAAGAAGGGGCCTGAACCAATGAGGTCCAGCCTTAGGTTTGCAAATGGATATCCCAGGTACGTTAACTATTTTCCATAAAATAAGACCCTTAAGCATCATAATTTAAACCCTTCTTTAACATAAGCCATAAGAGCCATTACCAAAAATAGTGAGAGAGAGAGGGGCAGAGATGTCCCACAGTGGTCTTCCGCTGCTTTCCGGGGGTTGGAATACGTCTTCTACATATCTTCAAAAATATTAGGGTGGCCAAAAAGTGACCTCCCATATTTCGTGCCGACGTGGAGCTCATTGAGTTTCCGGTTGCCTAGATTCAACTTCTCGATAGTGGATAACGTGTTGTGGATCTATGCATGTAGACACTGGCATGCCACTGGTTGATGGCAATTTTAGACTAAAAAAGAGGTATTTACTACGGGGAAACAAAGTAGGAATGAGGATTGCTTCCGATTCCCTTAATGCCATGTTTGGTTGCCTTGAAAATAGGTGAAAACATGGAAAAGAAAAGAAAATTTTAGATTTTTAATACAATTTTTAGCTATGTTTTGTTTAATTTTCTTTTTTTTTTCCCATGTTTTTACTTATTTTCTCGGCAATTAAACATAGGGTAACGTAAGGTTTCTCCGAAAATTTCTCTTCTCTCTCCCCAACCCTCAACCCAAGATTTAATATATAGGAGTCTAGAGGGAGAGTAGTTTTCACTATGATAAAATAATAAGGGAGACGAAGAGGTTTCAAGAGTGGAGGAGACAATCGGAAGAGAAATTAGGGAAAGGATTATTAAAGGAGATAATTTAGGAGTTAATGGGGGGATGAATGAGGGGAGAGAGATGGGAGGAGTTAATGAGGGAGATTAGCTTGCTGACATGGCATCCCTAATTGAAGAGAAGAAAGGTTAGATGCATTCGTAGAGTGACACGTCAACAAAAAAAACTCTGCTTTATAGTAGTAGATAGATGTTTTGTGTGTGGACTGTGGAGCCCATGTAACTTTGTGAGGCTAACGAATAACGATGGCTAACATGCGCCGACAACAATATTTGGGTACATGCCAGTTGGGTGGTGTTTTATTTTTTGGATCTCTACTTTTAAGAACCGCGTGTTTGAAAACTTTATTTTAGGAGTTTATAAAATTTATCATACGAAAAAAATAAGCTTATAAATATGTTTTGATAATAAAAGACCATTAGCCTAAAAATATGATGTTTTCATATTTTAATCATAAAGCAACCTAAAGTCGCTTTAAAGAAAGCACTTATACATATGATTGAAAAAAACACTTATATAATAAATTCATATATAGGTGCCTGTTGCTATATACTAGGCAAACCGAAACTTTTTTGAATGATATTCAAGAGAAGAACATTATAGAAAAATGCATAGAATTAGAAGAACTACTCATGATGGACGAAATGATAAAGGAATACCTGGAGACATATTCTTGTGTTAGTCCTGATCTCGATAAGGAAAGGGGTATCATTCTTTAGTTCATTTCAAAAAACTTCAATTGGTACGGGCAAAAAATAGGTCAATTCCACAAATTTTTGTTCAATTTCTCATGGAGTCAAATTATCATATGTACGAATCAAGGGAATGGCTCCTTGGCCTCTTATTTCCATATAGGGCTGCACAAAGCCCGATTGGCCCGATTGTGCGGCTCGGCCCGAGCTCGGCTTGAATTTTAGGCTCAATTGGGCCAAGCCAAGCCTTAAAAAGCTTGAAAAGGCGATCAAGTCGAGCTCGGGCTAACCCCTGTTTGATTCGGCCCGGCCCGAAGCTCGGCTCGTTTATGTTTGGTTCGGTCCGAAGCTCGGCTTGGCTTGTTTCTAACTTATATATATATATATATATATATATATATATATATATATATATATATATATATATAATTTTTTTTCCTCAAACTCTCAAATCTCTAAATCGGGTTAGAGCTCTCAAGAGAACCCTAGAGTTCTCAAAGAGAAACCCTAGAGCTCTCCTCCACCTACCGCTGCCATTGCCACCTTCCGCTGCTGCTATTGCCTTCTGCCTGCCGCTGTCGTTACCACCTTCCGCCTGCAGTCTTGCTTCCAGAGGACATCTGAGCTCAAGACATTAATGGAGTCTCTCTTCTAGAAGAGATCTGCGCTCAAGGCATTAGTACGGACAATTGTAGAGAAGAAAATGAAGAGAAGACAAAGTAGAAGAGAGGGGGGATACCATAATGTTTTCTAGGGTCTTGAAAGGTCTCTGGAGATTCGATTCTCTCTCTCTAAATCTTTCTCTCTCTCTACTTTCCCACTGCAAGCGTTGAAGGGTAGATGAGATGATATGAAATGAAAAATCGAAGCGATGGTTTTGGTTTTTCTGATTCATTGGATTTTTTAATTTTCTGATTTTTTTTCCATTTTCCTAAGATTCGGTTTTTAGGGCTGCACAAAGCATTGATAGGGTGAAACAAGAAAGAAAAAAAGGGGGGGGGGGGGGGGGGGGGGGGTTCTCAAGCCGAGCTCGGCTCGAGCTTGAATCATTTATGGCCGAGCTGAGCTTCGAGCCAAGTTTTTGATTTCGGGCCAAGCCGAGCCTAGAGTAAGCCCTTTCATGCTGAGCCGAGCCGAGCAGGGCTAAGCCCCGACTAAGCTTGGCCCGAATACACCCCTATTTCCATATAAAGGACACGACGAGGATAAAGACCCTATTGAACAGGAAGCACCGGCATATAATGATTATTTTATTTTTTATTGAGTGTATAATAATTATCTTTATTTAAAAGTATATGTTAGGTTTAGATTCCTGATCGTCCAATTAAGTTAATTTGGTTACTACTATAAATTTGACACATGTCTTATCATCCATACAATCAAATAAGTTTTTATTTTATTTTTTTAACTTAAGGGATTAGATATACCCCCCAAAGGTTAATGTCTCTTTAATCACTGTTCAAGGGACATGTGTCGACATGACATACAACCGGACACAACATAACAGCAGAGAATCCTTACTAAATCGATGAGCCTTGGCTCACCACTCTCTCCCGATAGTTGGATTCATCAACAAATATAAGTTAGGTTTCATTTTTGTTTTTTGTTTCAGGTAATTAGGGTATGTTTGACATCACTCCCAAGGAATAATTCTCTATTCCATTGGAATAGAAACTCAAGAATGGTGTTTGTCCCCATAGAATCTGGAACAATTCCGATAAATGTTTCATTTTGGATTAAAATTTGTCACTTTTCAAAACTATTTCTTAAATAGATTTTCTCACACGAGACATTATTTTTTATTTTTTTTATAAATATTTTTTAAATTAAAATTAAAATTTTTTACTTTTTATTTTTAATTTTATACTTTTAATTTTTATTTTTCTTTATTCTTGTATTTTAAATTTTATTTCATCCAAACTTATTTATGTTCTTAGAACATATCTTGGCTTATTATCAATAAGCGGAAGGTCCTAGGTTCGACTTCTCACTCTTCCTTTAGGGCCAGTTTCACATGGGATTTTCCTAGACTAACCGATGTGGCGAGTTGCGGGCTTACGTCACATCCTCGGGGATTAGTCTTGACTCGAAGGGTTAGGGACAACCCAAGTTTCAAAAAAAAAAAAACAAAACAAAACAAACAAACGGATCTTGGCTTATTGTTGCCAAACGAGTTTCAACACGGAGTTAATCTTGAGGACACATTCCCAAGAAGAACAATTCTTCGTGAGAACATGAGAATTGGTAGAATTGATATCAAATGGGGTCTTACATGATGTGTAAGCCCTATATCTCATTCAGTTAAGAGATGAAACTATCATTTTCTTCTGACACTTACCATACTTCAAACCAAACAAATACGCACTCTTGGGACATATACGTGGAAAATGCGCTTGGACAGGGAGACCATACAAACAAAAGTACAAGAAGACAAACATGCTCCAACAACAATGGGTGGATTTGAGTTGGCACTCGCTGAGCCAAATCATCTGCCTAAGGCCTTTGTCGAATATGGCGAGAAAAAGGGAGGAGTCGTCATTTCATTTCCTCCTATTTTGGACTTTTCCATTGATATTTCTCCCTTTTTTATCTCCACATGTCACTAACAAA
>JABCRI010000102.1:0-22022 GCA_015143295.1 Tetracentron sinense
AGGCTTTACAGTGACTGCTAATTCATCGCATATTCCTTAAATGCTCGTATATAATCGGTTGGCCAGTCATCGCTAATTCTCCTCAACGGTTGGCCAAGATCTCCTCAACGGGTTGACAGTTTGAATTCTTTCCTTGTATGTCTGATCAACCTTTATCCCTTCTTTGGTGTGCACAAGCATGGATTCTCTACATGGTTCTCTAAGTAGCGTGGAATTAGAGTAGAGGTTTTGATTTTAACTCTTAATGTTATTATTATTATTCTCTTTTAAACTTTATTTATATAAATTAAAAATTTATAACGATGTAGGAAAAAGAAAAGGTAAACATAGTATTTCATATTAATATAAATTAATATTATAAATTAATTATATATATGCTCAAACCGAGTCGAAGTCACACGGATGTGGCTGAGCTGCTTGTTTAAAAATTCAAGTCAATAAAAACTTGGCAGGATTTGTTGGAGCCGAAATGCCTAACTTGAGCTTGGCTCGAGCGAGGCAGGAGGGAGGAGCCACTAGGCTGAGTGCAGTCCTATTCATAACCCCTATGGTCCTTTGATTGAGAGTCAAAAGAAAAAAAATAAAAAATTGAGAGTCTAGAAACCTTTTCCTATGAGAGAATCATCGGTTGAGTGCCAATCCATTTACTTAAGGGATTTCGACCCCGATGATTCCGCTCTTTTATTACACTTCTTGAGGGGTTTCTAGCAGGGTTAGCCGAGGCCATTCGCTTGTGCCGTTAGTGCGTTCCAAAAGACAAATCATTAGCGGACCCATAAGGGTATGATAACTAAGCTAAGGATATCTCTGAAACGCCACCGTGACGAGAGGGAATAGTTGCCTTTTCAACAGGGTTTTATTGTTAAAGAAAATAAATATACCCCTTTTAGTTAATATAATACATATGTACCCTTAACGATATCAGGAATAATACCTTGGCCCAGGGAGCGGGAATTGGGACCTTCATTTTCCTCTCTCCTCAAACTTTCGTCTTCTTCCTATTGTATGTTCTCTGTAAATCCCATTTGGACATTCTTCAACTTCTGCTCTCGTTAAAGACACCCTGTTCTTATTTATGATCCAAGGAATGACAGCTTCTAACTTATCCTCAACATTATTTTATTGAATTTAGGTAATACATGATTTTAGTGAAAAAAATTGCTATAAACCCTATTACCAGATGTATAATGACAATAAGACCTTAAAAAAACAAAAAGTATAATGGTAGTGTGTGGAATCCGATCGCTCACTATATTACACAATATATGCCAAAATTCAATGTTCACTATTATAGAATTGTTATTTCACCTGTTGACCAGCTTCAAGTGATGATCACTCTGCTTCTTGCTTTTTGATTATTCCTAAGCTTACAAACTCCCGTGATCAAGCATTCAATTTTATTTTATCTCTACCTAGCTAGTGATAATTTGCTTGGCTATTTAAATCGTCGTGAGGAAATTAGGAGAACCTGACATTAGTGTTAAGCCTCCAGATTCTTTGCTTATGCTTCTTCTGCCTCTTCTTCTTCTTCTTGTTTCAAATTTCAGTAGGTCTTCTTAGTTATAGAGGATATAGTAGGAAAACCCATAAGGCACGAAAGCCCTAAGGGTCCACCATTGATTCGTATCAATGAAGAGGGGGGAAGTGAAATCTTAGCAAATTTGGGTTTCTTGCTCTTTAGAGCATTCGGTTTCTTCTCCTTCACAGGCGTCTCAAACAGCTATTCTACAACAACAACTTCCTTCGTTAGTTTTCTTTTGGAAGGTTAGGGAAAAAAAGAAAAAGAAGATGAAGTTTAAGAGAGAGGAGAGACAAAAACTGGAGTTACGGGGGTTTGAGAGGAACGACCCCTCTTCTACCAACCTTGTATTCTCTCCGGCTCTGGTCGTCCTCCCCAAAGATTCGTATTCTCCCGCGAGAGCTAACCAAGTGGCTCAATAGAAAACGCCCTTTAGTTCCTAACATACTGGAGGTACACTGATCGCTACTCTTTCCAAAATTGTTGAAAACCTGTGGCTGTAGATTCAGATGCAAAAAAATTTTGCAGACATCCAACAGGTGAAGCATATTGCGGCACTGTTTTGCTGCATTACACCGATGCCAGGCACACGTGGCTGCTCATGATGCGTCCCAAGTGGCACTAAACAAGAGCCTTTGACATCTCTTTCCCTTCACTTGATTCTCCCTGGGTACCGTACTACTCAAGTGCAAATCCTCTAGAATTGGTATGAGGAGCCCACTCCCTCAATCAACTGTTAACACAACACTCATGACTCACCTCTCATTTAATGCTTTAATGCCTAGGAATGTCAAAAAAAAAAAAAAAAAAAATTTTAAAAACCCGTTTCTCTTAAAGTTGTTAGCGACTAAATTAAAGGGCAAAAATGTCTTAAAATATTTATTTTAAAAATATTTATTTAAAGGCTGATTTCTCGGTTTGTGTTCAGGTTGTTTCCTTCCCCCCTACTCAAAGGGTTTCCCATGTTCTCTTTTGTATGAAATCCTGAAAATTAAATGAATTATCTCTTTAACCAAAAATAAATAAAATGAAGAGGAAGTGATTTAAATCTCTTCTATAGTACCTACTACCTAGAATTGGATCACCATAATAAATTAAAATCCAATGGTATCAAGCACCAAGGGAGGCACATCATTTAAACCATATGTTCACATGACACCATTCGATATTTAATTTCAATGGTGAAGCTCTCGTTAATAACTATTGAGAGTTTTTAATCAATTTCATATATATATATATATATATAAATAAAGAGGTACACCTTTTACATACGGCAACCAACACATTTTTAATCACTTTCATATATATATATATATATATATAAAAAAAGAGGTACACCTTTTACATACGGCAACCAACACATTTTGATTAGAGAGCCGGAAGATTCCCATCACATGTGTCCATTATACCCAGTGTGCTCTTCTAATCAACCACAAGGGATTACTTAAAAGGATTGTGATTGTGTGTGCCTGATAGCATATGCTCTTGAGCGCACCGCCATTTGATCCAGAATCCAATGGCACCCAATGCTCAGTGGGGCCCACCGTTTTAGTGCATATCAAGTTCAGCGTCTTGACCCTGTTGGATTCTGAATCGGGTGTGTTTCATAGCACATACAATCACAATCCTTATTTAAATGAGGAGTGCTATTGACTCCTAAAGTTTCCAAAGACGCAAGAGTAGCCATCTCACAGCGGAGATGTTTTATATTTTAAGATATTAAAAAAATAAAAAACAGAACATGTTTGGCATGTGTAGCCACCAAGCTGCGTCTATGGAAAGATTGGCAAAATCTTATTTAAATAGATATTACATATGATTATTAATTGAGACTTGTACTCGAATCATTCTTCCTTGTTTTGTGCAATATTTTATGTTCTTTAGTTGGGTATCCAAGACATTCCTCCAATATGCAAATACAACAGCTGGCTCGCATTAAAATGCAAATCTATAGCGCATCTCTGCATTAGCAAAACTCCAAGCACCAACACAGATATATTGGTCATAATATGCCTACACGAACAGCACTTAAAACATTATAACAAACATCAAACACTATCTTGTTAGTCCTCTCCTTCCCCTCATGGAGTTTCAATTTCCTTCTCTTCTCTTCACTTTCTTCATCTTCGTGTTCATGTTAGTGAAAATAGGGAAGAGAGCCAGAGCTCAAATCCCATATGCAAAATTACCCCCGGGTCCATGGAAGCTACCTCTGATAGGAAGCATGCACCACTTAGTAGGCTCACTACCCCATCACTCCCTGAGAGACTTGGCCAAGAAATATGGACCTCTTATGCACCTATAACTTGGTGAGGTTTCCGCTATCGTTATCTCTTCGCCGAGAGTGGCAAAAGAGGTGATGAAGACGCATGACCTTAACTTTGCAAACAGACCTGAAGTTCTCGCTGTTAAGATCTTGGCTTATAATTGTACAAACATGGTCTTTTCTCCCTATGGTGATTACTGAAGACAACTGAGAAAAATTTGCATCATGGAGCTCTTGAGTGTCAAGCGAGTTCAATCATTCCGTTCAGTTAGAGAGGAAGAGGTATCAAACCTCGTCCAATCCATTTCCTCGTCTATAGGATCATTAATCAATCTTAGTACGGAAATTTTCTCGATGACCAATGGCATAACTTCCAGGGCAGCATTTGGTAAGAAATGTAAGGACCAAGATGCATTCATATCAATGATCAAGGAAGCAATACTGCTGGCAGGAGGTTTCGACGTGGCCGATGTTTTCCCTTCACTAAACTGCTTCATGTGTTAAGTGGAGTGAAGCCTAAATTAGAAAGGATCCATGGAAAGATGGACAGATCCTTGATGACATCATCGACGAGCACAAGGTGAACAAGACAAGCTAAAAAAACAACCAATTGTGAATCAGGATATGAAGATCTAGTTGATGTTCTTCTAAGACTTCAGGAATGCGGTGGCCTTGAATTTCCTCTTACAACCAACAACATCAAAAGCCGTCATCTTGGTTAGTATTTTTTTTGGTGCTCATTATAATTCTCTTAGTCTCAAGTCAGGTCCTGCAGTAGTTTCCTGATCTCTCTCATCCTCTTTTTCTTCTAATAATCCGTCTAGTGGAGACGGGTTCGGCAGATCCCTACCTCTATATTAGATAGAAAAAAAAGGGATTACAATCATGCAAAGAGCAAAGGGAGCATAAATCCGAAACCCCCCTAGATAATTCGAGTATTACCAAACCCAAAAAAAGCTAAACTCTCTACTGAAAGAAAGAGAGACAAGATATCTTCATTTGCTTAATAACTAGAATAGCATGGATTTTTTTAAAGCTTCCTTATACAATGCGTTCATGGTAGTTTAGTCTATCTTATTTATAAAATGAGTTATGTTTATTTGCTGTTCATGTTCATTGTTACTTGTAAACTATAAGCATTTCTCTGAATATCACCTATAACATCTAGTTATTTAGAGTTCTTACTAAAGCATTGCCTTCTCTGCCTGAGTAATATATTACTGTTGGACTGTTTCAGGACATTTTCACGGCTGGGTCTGAGACTTCATCGACGGCCATAGAATGGGCAATGTCAGAAATGATTAAAAATCCAACAGTGATGAAGAAGGCACAAACTGAGCTGAGACAGGCCCTCAAAGGAAAGAGAAAAATTCACGAGACAGACATTCAAGAATTAAGTTACTTGAACTCAGTTATCAAAGAAACTTTAAGGCTACACCCTCCGGCTCCCTTGTTACTACCAAGGGAATGTCGTGAGAGATGTGAGATTGATGGATATGAAATACCTGTCAAAACCAAAGTGATCATTAATGCATGGGAACTCGGAAGAGACCCTGAACACTGGAGCGATGCTGAGAGCTTTAATCCAGAGAGGTTCCACTGTGATTCCATTGATTATAAAGGGACACACTTTGAATACATCCCATTTGGAGCTGGTAGGAGGATATGTCCTGGCATAGCATTTGGTATAGCCAATATGGAGCTTCCACTTGCTCAACTACTATATCACTATGACTGGAAACTCCCCAATGAGATCAAGCCAGAAGATCTAGACATGACCGAGGCCTTTGGAGCGACAGTTAGGAGACGAAACGACTTGTACTTAATTGCCTCCCCTTATATTCCTTCACTTGATCAGTAAGACATTGCGAAAAAAAAAAAAGGTTGTGACACTTGTTTGTAGTTCTGAAATGTACTGAGTTCTTAGCGAATATATATCTATCATAATAACAGTGAATGAGGCCAAGATGTGACTGTTACCAACTTACCATGTCTGGATACGATAAAGGATCTTAAAGCAGAGGAGATATTCAAACTAATTGAAGATCCATTTAAATGCCCTGAAAATCTTTGTTTCTGCACCTTAGAATCAAATCAATCTACCTTAAAATTTTCTACTCACAGTTTACAAATTTCAATATAGCTTAAACCAGTCTTTTTGGGTCTGAACCTCTTGTGAGATAAATTTTACAATAACTAACAAAAAAGAGAAGATAAAGGTCAACAACATCCAAAAATGAAGCTTCTCAAACAATATGATGATTCATTTTTGTAGATTTTATTCCAAATATGATGTCCAGTGCAAATTTTGATGAATGCTTGATATGATTCAAAGTTCTACTTTCTTTATTTTTCTCTTTTTTTCCTTTATTTTGTTTGTAGGCTCAGCTAGGATAGAACCTCAGAACTCCTAGATGCAGGTGCAGTGCTGCAACCAATTAAGCTATGGGGTTGAGCCAAATCCTGCTGTCTTGAGCTTAAAATTTTTAGGAACTCATCTTGCTAATAATAAAGATTTTATGGGATTTATATTACCCAATGCTTTAGTTTAGTTTTGGAATCAAATGTGCCAAACAGAACAACTCCAATAAGTTGCTTCATATGCAAAGTTGCCCACAAAAATATTGGAGTCCTATTTTAGATTTCTAACATTTGGTTTTCATTATTAGGTTAAATTGTAATCTGCGTAAACCCGCCTTGGGTCCAGAGTTATGTACAATTCAAGGCTTCATTGTGGCATATCTACATCAATGCCATATGGAAATAATGGGTTAATTTCCAGTCTTTGCATATAGAAGCATCCATTGAGAACTGCCATCACAACACGGTTATATCAAGGGCATTGATTTTAACCATGGTACTTGTCCAATCAACCACGAGCAGATTTTCTGTTAATTAATTCAAAGCTTCCATTAGTTGCTAATTCAGCTGACATAGTCTGACTATTATCCAGTTATTAAACAGAACGTTGTTAATCTAATATTTTTCTTCATAAAATTTTGCCATTTTCTATTTGTACAGTCAAGGATAAGAACATCAACAGTAGGGAGATTATGGTTTATTTCCTTTGATTCAAGGGCCACAACAAATTGTTGATCACATCTTTTCCATCTCAAAATTGTTTAATCTTGGTTCTTTTTCTTGAATCAAATAACTATTATTTTCCAATCACCTTAAGCAAGTTGGGAACAATGTCAACTTTAATGACTTCTTTAATAAAATTCCTTCAAAATCACACCTGATAAATTCCCTAATAAGATAATTGTTCTCAAGGTGATTCCTCAATCCAGGTGTTTGAGGCTAAAGTAAAAGACACTTCCCCTTAAACTGTTTCAGAATCCTATTCACATGCAAAAAAGAAGATTCTTCCCACTATAGTACATTACAAAGAAGTTATCAGACGTACATTGTGTAAACAGTAAACAGAATTCTTACTGCCACCTGACTTTTAAGCCATCCAAGTGCAAACATATCATATGCACTATGCTAGTTCCATGACCAAGGATTCTTCTGCTAATATCATCGCTACTACATTAACTTATTAGGATGCGCATGGTGGTAAGATAGAATTATTTTGTTAACTAATTAGGAATAGTGCCAACTGCCAAAGCTATGAAATCAACCAACCTACTACTTTGTTGTTAGTAAGTTGTAGTTGAACATGCCTTGCATTAGAAAAGAAAAATGAAAAAACAAAGATAATAAAAGATCCTCTCACCTAAAGCATAATATTTCATTTTTGGGCGGTTCTACTGGGGCCATTTCATGGTAAATTTGGAAAGGAAGACATAAGCGAGTCTTTGAAAACTCGCCCTCTCTGGCTTCGCGCGCATGTTTGACGAGTCGCCCTCAAGGTTGAGCTACATAACAGAGTCAGATCAAGTACAAGTTTGACCCCTCTCAACATTGTGAAACCACAATCGAACCCAACCACGAAGATCTTTCCTGGGGGTCGCTGCATAGTGACAAATCACATTCCAACAGACTGACAAGTTCAACCAAAACTCTCAATAATCATGACATCACAATTGATTGCATCCAACTGTTTAAAGATCCATATAATGTGGCATGCCAGTGCCACACCAAATATAGTTCAGAGTCAAAAGCCAGGAATTAAAATCTCGATGGAAACTGTTCCATTCATGGAGGTTTATATTACCCCATGTTAGTTTAGTTTGAAATAAAATGTGACAAACAACAAAACTCGAACAAGTTTTTCCTTAAGCACAGTTACTAAATTATTGAAACGGCGAGTCCCACTCTCCCACATGGCTGCATGTATGATTTCAAGAAATATGATATATTCCATATGCATCGTGTGGTCTACTAGAGGTATATATGTAAAGTATTATTAGCTTAATTTTAGAGATTAAAACATATTTTTTTATGACACATCTACATTTAAGTCATCTACAAATGGTGGGTTAAAACTAGGGGTGTCAACAGATATGGATATTATCCTTATCCAATTCATATCCGAATTCACCGTTTGCCAGATGATTATCCGAGTAGGTATCCGGTGGAGTGAATTCGAATAGTACTTTTACTATCTATTTATAATCGGATACGAATTTAGATATTGATATATCCAATTCAATAAATACCCGACCGATTATATAAAATTATAAGTTCATAAGCCTAAAATACCCTTATTAATATGTACTTTCTACAAAATTTAAGACCTATTAAATAGTTATTTTTAATATAAATGAGGATAAAATATCAATTTTCCATTTTTAAATTAAATTTTTTTTTTAACTTTTAAAATTTATTTAAATTTTTTATTAAAGTAAACATAATTTGGATATTATCCGAATTCAAATATTTTAGTCAAAGTCGAATACAAATACTCTATTTCACTATCCGTCAATGATCGGATATTTAATCAAATTCAGATATTCGGATAATACCATCATCCATTTCGAATTCACTCCATTAACAGCTATAGTTAAAATACAGTCTTTGCATGAAATGAAAATCATTGAGAACTCCCGCCCAAGAGAGTTATATCAAGGGCCATTGTGCTTGTTTAATCATCCATGCGCAGATTTGATATTTAAACAAGTCAATCTGATTCCCACCCTAAAATTTCTATTCTCTAATCCTAAAATAAACATGTAACCACTCTTGCTTCTGTATTCCCAAGTACCCATTTATCAAATCGTTGAGAACTCCCGCCCAAGACGGTTATATCAAGGGCCATTGTGCTTGTTTAATCATCCATGCGCAGATTTGATATTAAACAATTCAATCATTATCATCATCATCATACTGATTCCCACCCTAAAATTTATATTCTCTAATCCTAAAATAAACATGTAACCACTCTTGCTTCTGTATTTGCCAAGTACCCATTTGTCAGACAGGTTAGATGTGAGAGGTTACTCTAGTTTACAGTGTCATCAAGATAAGTACATCAAGGAAAGCTAACCCTAGAGATGAAATAGAGAATGGGGTCATATGAATGCTTAAGAACCAAAATAAATGTGATCAATAAAATAGCCAACAAGTTGAAATTGAGACCGGGTAGGCTTTCTTCAGTACAAAGTAGACTACAAGTATAAAAACCTTACAATTTTTCATTTTCTTTGCTCTTGTTTTTTGGTCTATATATGATAATGCCAGCTTTGTCGAAACCTTCTGGCATAAGGTATCTTGCCTCCCTCTGCTTGCACAGTGTCGTGGCCAGTTCTGCTTTTTTGTAACTGCAAAGTCCTTGGCAAAGCTCAACTTGGAGATATTAATCAGGAGCCAAGGATCTCTCCAGCATTTTCCTCAAGACTTGGACCGCTCCATCAAAACCCTCATTCTTGCAGAAAGTACACATCATTATTTTAAAAGTATCAGCATTCAGATGATATCCACTCTTTCTCATGCTTTTATGGAGCTGAAAAGCACACTCAGAATTCTGTCTCACTCGCTGCCCACTAATCAGAGCAGAAAAGGTCGAGGAATTGGGGAACAAGTTCTGCTTATTGAGTTCTTTAAGCAGAGATGCAGCATTTTTTTTATTTTGTTTTGTTTTACTCTCCTTGCAGAATCCTAAAATCAAGGCATTATAAGTCAAGATATCAACCTTTAACTCCAATCCTAAAACCAGAGATGCTCCTCATGAATCCTACCTCCCATTTCGTTATTACCCACTTGGCTGTACCCATATGTCAATGTATTATATAAGTTACCGTATTAGGAGCCACATCCATGGCTTTCATATCAGTAAAAATCTTGTTTGCTTCATGTAATTCCCCTTCCTTGAAGAATCCATGTATAATGGTGTTATAAATAACAACATTCAGGTGGTACCCATCCTTCTCCATCAAGTTTTTAAGCTTCATTGCTGCACTATGAAAGCCCAGGATACAGTTTCCTACAATCAATATTGAAAGATGCAACCGTGTGTCTACAATCTATACTTCCAACTCCATAAACACATTAACAACCTTATTCTAACTTCCCTGATCTACAAAGAGGATATATAACAATATTGGGAGTAAACATTTGGAGAAAACCTACACTGTCCCATTTCCCTATAGAATGCTAAGACAATATCTGTTTGATCCGATGTAAAATGACCAACGAACTCATTAATGCATTGTATATTTCAACAGAAGTTATTCACAGCACTCCTGAACTTCTTTACGTGGGCATAAGTTCTAAAGAGCGAGTCAAAAACACGGGGAGATGAATCACAGTGGCAGTACAAGTAGAGTGAGGGTTCAAAGAGCTTAGAAGGAGAATCTAGTATTTTCAAGATGACAGCATTTTTCAAAAGAGACTCTCAAGATCTGGATCTATTTGCTTTGGTGGGAGTGTGAAGAATTATAGAATAGATTTGGAGCAAGTGGTAATTGGTTCATTCAAGTTCAACCCAACTGAAGAATATGAGCAAAAGATGTGTTATTTTTGGACCTTCAACAGAATGTGTTCAATTCTGAAGCGGGTTATAAGGTTGACTAATGTATTGAGCTTAGCCCAATCTGAGTGTATGAGGTGGCTGTGCGCCACGTTTACGGAATCAAGATCTTGGACTTCGGGCTCAGGAAGTGTTCCATGGGAGTATGGGAAGAGGATTCCAGTTCCTCCCCCCCCCCACACACACACACAAGAAACCAGCATATGAGGATTGCATCAAGTTAGGCTTTTTTTTTCCCCCTAATCAATCAAAGTAGAAAGCCATGAAACTGCAGGAGATTCATACTGCTCCTGTGCCAAAGAATCAGAAGTTACTGAAATTGGACTTTCTGTTTCTTAACAATTGAAGGGGTGGGAATCATTTTCTTCTGTTATCAAGAATTCAAACAGATGAACAAAATTCTTAATTTTTTTAAAATTATCATCGAAGAGAGAGTCTGCAACATGGGTTTTGATTAACACAAAAGAAATGGGTGTCAATCAGATCTATGTAACTAAGAGAATAAAATTAAATAAAAAAGGAATTGATCAGATTGAGACTTGTGAGCATAATTAGTGAGATTTAACGCTTCAACTTCTTATGAATGAACAGAAAAACGAGGAAAAAGAATCAGAGAGAAAAAGATAATAGCAAGAGAAGATGAACTCCACTAACCTTCTTGAAGAAATCTATGAAAAAAAAACCAATCTTTTAATCGAGATATTATGACTTACTCTTGCGAATGTAGATAGATGCAGATGAACGATAAAAGAAGTGTAGACAACCAGGTACCCTAATACTGTTGTTGAACATCGTATACTTCCTTCTAGGCATTTCAGTAATTAAAGGATCAGCTCGGGGTATTCAGTATTCTTCTTCAACCAAAAATCGCGCGCCCTTCACGCGAATATTTGAATCTGGACTGCTCCACTTGTCTTTTGGTTTCAACTGAAACCCTAAAATCTCACTCTTCTCTTCTTCAAAAACCCTAGAAACGCTATAAACCCAAAAATTGCCTCCTCGATCCTCCAAATCTTCCTTAGAAATTCTAATTACTCTGAACATGGCCTCGATTAAGCCCTCCTCGCGTTATAGCTCCTTTGATTCTCGATCTTCGACGTCTTCTCATTTCTCAGACCCTTCTTCATCTTCCGAGCTCAAGAACCCTAGCAAGAATCAATCTTCCTTCAAACGTCTCATGGGAAGCTCAAGCAGCCGTCGCAGATCGCCTGACACAATCTCGACGGTGGAGAATTCCTCTCGTGTACTCACAAGAACAAAATTTTCCGATCTAGCTCAGGATAAGATTAGGAACGAGCAGAATTTGAGTTGTATGGTGAGAAAATTTATGGAGAAGAGATCGAATCCGAAGGCAACTGCGAATCAGACGGCTCTGGTTATTCCAGCAGACTTCATTGCTGAGGATTTGAAGAAAACGAGAGCGAAATGTTCGAATTTGACGGATTTTCATCGAAAATTGTTCCAGAAAGGATCGTCGGCTACGGGTCGGAATGAGATGAAGGCATTGACAGAGGTGAAGTCGAATACAAGGACGTTGGCAATGGTGCTTAGGAGCGAGAGGGAGCTTTTGAACCAAAATAAGGAGTACGAGACTGAGATCGCAGAGCTCAAATTGATGCTAGAGGAGAAAAACAGAGACGTAATCTTCTTTTTATGATCTTTTGCGTTCCTGACATTTATCATCTGTTATTTGTTTGGAGGATGTCTATAAAGGTACTGCATTGCATTGGCCTCTGATTTGGTGATGCGACAGACATCAGTGGATGGCAACTTGGTTGGGTGTTTCGGCAGCATCTAATCCTTATTCCATTCGATTTCTCTGGAGTTTCCTTTCCAATGTGACTAGAAATAACAACCAGGAAACCAAGAGATTCCAAAATATTTTCTTCAATAATATACAAGGAAATGCTACTGAGACCCCTTTAGAGCCAAGACCACTAAGACCCGTGCTCTAGGAGCACGGAATTTCAAGTGGGGCCTATCATGTGAATTGGGTGAAGGGGTCTCGGTAGCAAAGTCCATATATATATATATATATATATAGTTGTTTTTTCTGAAACATCAACAAGTTACTCTATAACTTCTCTTTGAGATGTAAAAATAGTTGTTAATTATTTGGATTGATGGTATGCGTTTAAGCCTTAGAAATTAGGGTCCTTTTATGCTTCATTGTTTCCCTTGTAAGGTTGCTAAATTTGTGGCGCGATATTCTATTCCATGTCCATATGGTGACTACCAGCTACTGACAATAGAGTCTACTCAAAGGCAGGGTAGTGGGGGGCAGCGCCTGAAGTGAAAAAATATGGGTATTTTTGTTTTGTAAAATCTGCATCTATTTTGGGTGGAACCTCTTTTTGGGTATTTTTTTTGGGGGGGTTGGACTCAGATAGGACTTGCTATATTTGGGTGGATGATCATCGTTTCCCATGGGCATGATCACTAAGGTTGCGAATCACATAAAACTTGTGTTGTATTTTTTGTTCTTTCTTGCTAATTCTCTTTGCTTTTTTCACAATGCCGTTGACCTTACAATCAGTTTTTGCACCACAAATGTTTTTGCAGGATGAGAAGTTGAAGAATCTGTGCTTGAAGCAAAGGGAAGAAATAAAGTCGTTGAAAAGTGCCATTCTGTTTCCAGAAGTTATGAATTCCCAACTTCACGAGCTTTTAGAGAAGCCGGGATTGGAGCTGGAATCAGCAAAACAAGTCATCCCAGCTCTCAAAAGACAAGTCGCTTCTCTTACAAGCCAGCTCCAAAGCCTTGCAGAGGATCTTGTGGAGGTCTCAACTAACTTTTTGTATTTGCTTTATGAGTCAGTGCTCTATTAAGATATAACTATAGGTATTGCACAGGTATGAAATCTTTGATGGAGTTGGCATGGAATAATAAGTTATCTAATGATTATCTCTCTAGTTTTGCATTGCACAAGCCTCTTTGGAGATTGATAGTTTTCATGGATTTGTAATTAATTAAGAAGTTTATCTTCTATGTCGAATACAGTCAGACTCGGGCATATTACAGGGTTCACAAATGACAAATGCATATTGTATTTAGTCATTTGGGGGTATTAAAAAAAAAATTCAGAGACTTACCATTTGTTTCAAAATTTTGTTCCTGCAGTTTTGCTTTTGCAATTTTGTGGAACTTTCTTGCAACAGCTTCCTTCCTAGCTTGGGCTTGAATTACTGAATATGTAATGTGAACAGGTGAAGGCAGATAAATCCGCATTCAGGGCATGTTTCAAAGGACATGTCAGCTCTCCAACAATGTCTGTGTATGATCAAGAGGCTGCTAATTCTTTGGTGAGCATACCATACACATGTTCAAAATTTCCTTACTGCCAATGATCATATTTAATGCAACATTCCCATAGTCAGTGTTACTTACTCTATAGAAAGATGCTAGTAGCAGGATGGGTGAAGCCAGCCCACCCGCCTCTGCCATATACATGCAGGAGAGATTTGAGACTTGTCATTCAGCATGTCTCACCAAGCAGATCTTATAGGTCAATATTAAGACCAAAACAGATGACTGCTGCCAACTAATCTGTCAGCATCTCTAGATTCTCTTCCTCTTTTTCTTCCATACCATCGAACAGATAATAATAGATCAGATGGTTAGGATTATCCAACTGAATTGTTTCTGGACTAAGTTATACTCATAGAAGTAAGTGTCTGAACTCTGAACACCAACCTGCACTAGCCACCAGTATACGGCAATGCAGGGAGGAGGATGGTTTCTTCCAAATTTGTTTTAAGTGTTTCCTCTGGTATCTATCAAAACTGATTTTTTTTTGTGTACTTTTCAAACTTAAATTGTGTTCGACTGACATTAGGTTCACTAAAAGGCCTTGCATATTTTATTTCTGACTCTCTTTGGCAAAATTGTTTAGGAGTACAGTTCTGCATATTTGATAACTGCTGGTAGTCCAGATGATATGTTGCTAAAGGATTTGAATCCTTGTTTAACACCTCATGTCAAAACAAAGTCTGAGGTACACATCTCCCTCAAAATTTCGTATTCTTCTCCATTTTTAAACAATCTCTTACTCGGCTTCTCCTGTTTTTAATTGTCTGCCTCCTCTGTGTTCAGTTGCTTTCTCCTCTACTTATAGGGCAATATGGTCTTTAGTAGGCTATAGCCCTTAACAGAGAATTGTTTTCTTCTAGGAATTTGAGGAGATGATGGGCCAAGATTCTCCACATGAGGAACTGTTGTTTGGAGACAAAACACAAGAGTTCCAAGAGAAATTTTTTAGTACTCATGGTGGAAAATTGTCCAAGAGTTCCGAATATTGCCAGAGGCCGAGTCTAGGCAGGGCTGCTGCTCGGGCAGCTCGCAGGTCAAACGAGAACAAATGCACCAATGGAAAGCCAATGCATCATAAGCTTTTCAGAACTGGACAGTTGCCATGACCTCAAGTTTCAGCTCAATGCTCGTTTCTAATTCTTCTATATATGTTCCTGGAGTGGACCTTTGCTCTGTTTCAATATTTCAAATGGCCCTATAGTTAAAACTTGAACGTATAATAAGCAAAATGGTCTAAAGATAACTTATATTTGTATAAGTGATATAATAAATTTAATTTTATAAAATATTAATGTTAAGTACGACGGGTCCTCTATGGCTAGTGTGTTATAATTTTCCGGCCGTTGCAATGTTGTTTCATTTGTCTCTCATAAACTCTAATTGGATCAGCATTAATCTCAGAAAATTAATGTTGACTTGCTTGGGTCTTTCATTATATAGCATGTTTACATGGAATAGGAACAGATCTGATTTACAAAGCCTAGACCCGGAAAGAAGGAAAACCACAAACAGATGCCGAGGACGTGGATCATTCTCTGGGCGTGTTTCGGACCCCCCTTGAGGTAAGTGATTATTCGTACTTGAAGCCAAAAGTTAGTGGTAGAGTTGTAAACATATCAAATTTGAAACGGATAGTGGTATATTCGAATTCATAAATTTGACTAATTGGAATTTGATTAAATATTCGATGAATAATAAAATAGAGTATTTGTATTTGACTTTGATTAAAGTATTCAAATTTAGATAATATGAATTATTTGATTATTTTAATAAAAATTAAAAAAATTACATTTTATTAAGAATGACAAATTACTATTTTATCATTTAGAATAAAATAAAATTTTAATATGTAGTAAAATTATGTAAAAAAAAAACTTATTAGTGAGGATATTTTATTATTATAATTTATAAACCTATAACATATTATTTGTACTAGTGGAACACACGTGCGATGCACGTGAATGAGCACAGTCCTAGTGAAGGTAAAATATTAGAATAAATGACAAATAATATTTTTAATTTATATGAACTCTCCAGAAAAAAAATAAAATCTAGTGCATAAAAAATCATGAAACATATAGATCTAATTAGCTAACAACCTGATCTTAGCATTCGAAAATGATGATAAGAAAGCATTCGAAAATGATGATAAGAAAATTTAAAAAGTGTCAAATAAAAGAATAGCACTAAAAGATAAAATAAGAGAATGAAAGTATGGCAATAATGAATCAATTGTTTATGTATCAGAAGTAAAAAAAATAATAGTAGTATCAATTAATTGTAAGCGACTATATTCATTATCAGATATATAAAGATAGATTCATCTGCAAAATTTGATTCATACTAACAGGAAACAAAATAAAATTAAAAAATTTGTAACACATTATTGATAGTTGAAACATGACTTACTGTAGTAAATATCCATAAGCCTATAGTGGGATAGTTTTAACGCATTATTTTTCGACTTAAAATTATAGAAAATTTTTTCCCCATGTTGGATATTGAGATCGGGTGGCTATAATCCCTCGATCGTACGGCTATAGTTGATGGATAAAATCCTCAAGTGAATCTCATCATGCATATTCACACTCATGCACATCACATCACCGTATATGTATGATCATGTTTTTAAATGTATTATATGGTATCTATCTTATTTTAATCTTGATGCATTTATGTGCATAGGGATCATGATTGATATTGTGAGATATGGAATGTTGGATCATCTCTAAGCCAGACTGGGTATCTTGGTGAAGGGTGACCGTTGGATCTTAGTTAAAAGCTTAACAGCTAGTTTGACCAAGTCATTAAGACTCCGAAGAGCCGTTACTTGATCTAAGGGAGCTATAGTAAATGTGGTTAAATCTGAACCATTGATCCAGATTCTAATTGCTTGATATAAGAGAATAATTATGGAGGAGTCTAACGACTCTCTCTTTGATAGTGTATAAATTCCTTTGGTTAAGGAGGAAAGAATGCAACCAAGAAAGCAAAAGTGGAGACTTTCTATTTGTGTGAAAGATTTTGTCTCTCTTGAGAATATTCCATGTGTCACTTGAGTTTTGCTCAAGTGTGATGAACCACACATCCAAGTTTTGTATGAAATCCCATTGTGGAGAAATCCTAGCTCAACTTAGATCATATTCTTTTAAAAGGTCATTGCTCTACCTTCATATCTCATTTTATTTATGAAATCCAAGAAATTGATTTTTCTGCTGCAAATCTCGCATCCCATCACCCCATAGTTCAAGCTCTTTATATTTTCTTTTGTAAGCAACTAAAAGGGGTGGGGGATCCTAATAAATGACCATAAATAATATTATTTATTTGTGAGCAATGAAACAGGCATAGTTAACATCTAACCTAAAATCATTTTGTCTGCACAACTTCAAATTACAGTGCATATTTGGATAGGGGTCTCAATGGGTTTGGCCGGGAGCCATCAGCCCAATGAGCAAATATGCCACCTCCATCCCAACCACAGTGCATATTTGGATAGGGGTCTAAATGGGTTGGGCCGGGAGCCATCGGCCCAATGAGTAAATATGCCACCTCCATCCCAACCTCGTATTAATTGGATTGGGGCGGTGAGTTGAGGAAAGCTAATCTCCAATCCGGGAGATTGGATCACAGCCAATCGGAATTGAACTCGGGGAGAGTTCAATCGCACCCATAGGTCAACATGTGTCCCTAGTAACCCTTAGTAACTATGGTTAAGATTAACTGACCCTTAAGGTTCAATAATTTAACCTTGGTTTTTAATATTAAAAAAATATTGATTTAAAAAAAATGGTTTTTAATCATGGTTGAGACTTAATTTTTTTAAATAAAAAAATATTGGTTTTTTTTTTAAAAATCAGGGTTAGATTGTTAAACCCTAGGGGTTAGTGAATCTTAACCACGGTTAATAGAGGTTAACAAAGACCTGTGTCGAGTTCAATCATGATTTGATGTGATCCGATCTCCCAATCTGGGGACTCGCCAAGAGATTCCAGACTTATATATAGCCTGTAGTTAATAAGTAGGAATATTCAACTTCTACGGTTATCACACCAATTAGGAGTAAGCCGGACAAAACAGTAGTGACTATAAATAACTTTATCCAGGACCAACTATGGTAGACCATGATCTTTTTCGAAGAGGAGGGGAGATAGAAGAATTCTGAAGAAACCAATCGAACCATAGTTCCGCACTGTCCCAATTCAAAAAGTTAATAATAGGTAAAAAATTAAAAAACTATAAGACCGAAAGTAAATAGGGAATTAGGGATATAGACAAAAGAACGGATAGATAAAGAGAGAATGCAGAGATGTTACATACCCGTAATCTTATAGGAGAGCTCCTTTGAAACAATGCATCAGAAGGCAAAAAAAAAAACTAAGAGACAATAACACAGAAAGGGGGAACGAAGAAGGAGAAACCCCTTTGAACATAAAAGAAAACCCTAGAAGTTTTTAAAGAAAAAATGATTTACCTTTTTTAAAACAGTAGAATGAGAATATAATCGCCATTAATGAAACACAAAACGATTTTAATTGATTCATATGCCTAAAAGAAAGGATGACAAAGATACAGAGCATCGACCGGAATTCTCCATTAATTTTTTTGTCGTTTTTTTTTTTCTCCTAGACTTCTTTTGAGGCAATACTATAGACTTCTCCAATTAGAATGTTGAGGCAATACTATGTATGTGGAGTTACCAAATACGTATTGGGATTCAATTTGTTTAGATTTGCCGCCTAACCGTATGTCTTGGGAAAAAATTGTCGAAGATATCTCTGCAACTAATTGCCTTGGATCCACCTAGGGTTCATGAATTCATACCACTATTGGACTTGTCCCTTTATCAACTCGAGAAGCTGGAGGATGACCTCTTGAGTACAACCATCCATATGAGAGTCCATTTTTGTGCAAATTGGCACATATCTTAGAGGTGTATTGACCTGAGTTAGAACTAGCTCCAGCTTGGCTTGATCTTGTTTCAAGTCAAGCTCGATTTTTAAGCTCAAAGCTTGGCTTGAAAGTATTGGCATATGAAATTACCTTGATCGATAAATTGTTTGACCTAGAGGGGATAGAATAGGTCGATTTAAGGATTTCTACCAATTTAATTTATCAATTTTAAGTTAAGCAAAAATAAACAATCAACCACAATCCAACCAAAAATAAGATTTTTACGTGGAAACCCTTTTCATGAAAAACCAACGGGAAACCTAATCCAATACAATCCACTAAGAGAAAGTTATCAAGTACAACATTTTAGACCTTACCCCGCACATGGACACGATACAACATTCTTCGGTACAAAATCTTCGTCTTGAAGTCACGAAACCAATAGGGTCGATCTTTGCAGCACGCTCCGATCCTCACCAGCCAACTCTTCTCAAAACTTCTCAATCCACAATCTTTGAAATCGATCTCATTCCTTAAAGGCTCTGGACTCACACCGACTAAGAACCTCCATGAGTGTTGGGATATGTTGAAACATTTAGGAAAACTCAATCAATAGAGGAATCTTAAATGCATTAAGATCCACACAATGCAAGCTTGAAGAATATAAAAGTATATTGCATTTTCTAGGAGAGATTGTGACAAGAAGGGATCAAAGATGATTAACCAAAAACAATGGAAACCCTAGATAGAGTTCTCTGGCCTCAACTCTCACAAAACACTAACTTTCACATGAATTAGGTCTTATCAAGATGCATTTATAGTCTTTTAAGAGTTGTAGACAACAAGAACTCAAACACCATCAGGGAGCGACCACAACTCAAGAGGGGTCACCGGTCCACTAGTGGTCGACCACACTCAAGAAGGGGGTGGACCGGTTCCACTAGTGGTCAACCACAAGTAGGATAGTGGTTGATCCCTCAAAAGTTCACACTCTGGAAAAAAAAAAACTCATTGAAAAATTGCACTAGAGTGATCGAACCACTATGAGGAGTGTCGACCGCTAGGCTAGGGGTCGTATCAGCTCAAGAGGGGGGGCTCGACAGTTTGCACTGTAATTGCCTACCAACCTGATTTTATCACTGAAATTTCACATGGAGCTTTTTACCTAAGTCCTAAACTAATCACCAAGGGTCTTTAAATTGATCAAAGTCAATCTCACCTATTTTGAGGTCACTAAGTTACTTACCATTCTAGAATCGAAAGCAAAGCTGTAGGTATATGTGAGCACGGTTTCGGGAAAACCCTGATTTAGTCTCATAGAGAGACAATATAGAGTTGTCCACCTATTCATTCGGAAGGATAAGTCACCGGGATTTGGATAAGGTCTTGGTCTGATTGAGAGTTATGGTAAGGGTTCGGTTAAGTCCGGGGAAGGGGTTAGGCACCTCAGCACTTCTAATTTCATGGTTCCCTACTTGCTAGAGTTAACCAAATTTAAGTTCAATTTAATCAAATGCCTTAGTGTTTAATGTAATCTATCGTAATCAAGCCGGAAAGGAAAACATCCTAGACTGGGGTAAACTTCCGGGTATTGGGTTGCCTACGTACTCACATTGGACTGAGATCACGGGTACCGAGCGTAGTTCTGGGTGAAAACATGAGCCGTACCAATGCTGGGCTTATGTGTGTGTGCACCAAGGGTGCTTAAGGTAATACCAAAACTTAGCTAGGAGTGGTTGACCCGGATTGGTCAATGTACTTGGTATTATTGCCCGGTAGGCCAATGAATAATGCCGGTAGACTAGAGGTTTGGGTCCGGTAGGTCAAAATTGGGTCCCGGTAGGTCAAGGGTGAGACCCGCAAGCTAAGGTTGGGCCCGGTAGGCCGAGATTGTGCCCGGTACGACAAGATAGGCCAGGTAGGCCTTGGATGGACACGGGAGGTCATGTGGGTAAGCCCAGTAGACTTTGGATTGGGCCTGTTTTAGGCCAAGGGGTGAGACCTGGTAGGCTCCGGTGTGTTTAACCAAGGGTTAGGGTTGCTAACCGGGGTAACGAAATGTGATTAACCATGGGTTAGGGGTGCTAACCATGGTTAAGAATTTCAATACTTGTCTTTTTGGTCTTTGTGTATTTTTTATATTTTTTTTGGGGATTTTTCCAGATTTTACCAGCAGTCAAGGAATGCTTAACGCGCGGTTAAGGTGGGATGGTCCACCATGTTAGGGGTGTTAACCATGGTTAAATGGCCGAAAAAAGACCATTTAGGCTTCTCTCATCAGATTACTTTAGAATTTTTGAACATTTTTCAGATTTTTTTTGGGGTCAATGGGCTGCCTTAAACCATGGTTAAGGGTTACCACAAGCGGGCTTAACTGGTTAAGGGTCGCCGACTTTGGTCAAAATGGGCCCAAGGTCCATGGTCAGGGCTTGAATGTCCTCCTCTCTGTCCTGTCCTCACAAAGTCTAGCAACTGCAAAAAATCCAAAAATTTTTGTTCCCTTTTTAACATAGTGGACCAGTCCTCAGTGTGTACAAGCCTGTGGGGAACATTTGCTCCTTTTGTGGGGCATAAGGGGAGTTCGGATGTGGGCTCCACAGAGGCTCAAGTTGCTCCGTTGAAGTTTCACATAAAATGACGCTTTCCTAAATATTATTGTTTTTCAAACTTTGGCGGCGATTTTTCCGCGGATTGGCTCAATCCCCAGGGAATCCGAGACCATGGTCGCGAGCCTGTTATGTGGGAACACTTTTGCTCTTGTGCGCCAAGAGGAGGCCGTATGTGGCCCTACAGAGGCCAAAGTTACCTTGTTGGGCTGTTTAGCAGACTGTCGACCTACTTTGGAGCCTTTTAACCATGGTTAACGACAGAGTTTAGGGGCCGAATCACATAGGGGGTACTTGGAGTGTGGGACTCACCATGGCCATGGTTTTTGACCAGGCCTATCCTAACCTGGTTAAACCTAGGTTTAAGGTGGGATGGCCAAAACTGATTTTGCGAATTTTTTTTTGAAAAACTCTGTTGGGGTGTAGTGCTTACCATGAGAGTCTAGTGGTTCCTCATTGGGTGGGACCCCCCTAAATCTAGGGAGTGCTGTCCACTGTGGGGGTGATGGGCCTGT
>JABCRI010000975.1:0-25537 GCA_015143295.1 Tetracentron sinense
GGAAAAGGACAGCTCTTTTTAGTGCTACTGGGTGATAGTTCGAGGAAACAAACGTGGTGGGGCTTGGGTAGACAAAAACATTTGGTGAAAAAAAGAATTTCGGGGCATTAAAAGTTCTTCGAATGTCCTGGGCCTGGGACAGATTTTGACATCGCACGAACGGTCATGGGAGTGCTAAGTCATTGATTGGCAATGGCGAACATCCATTGGTATGACCCTTGACACTCTAAGGAGTTACATGAACAATATGGAGAACGTCTTCATTAGTTTAAACTTAATCAAGGTCCCGCGACGTTAGCACTTAATTTGGATGGGCATTGGGACCAACATGGTGGATTCGCGAATTACCCTTGTGAGGTGTGGCATGATCTACTAGACAACTCCCTTTGATCCAAGAGGAGGTATCAAATTATGTGATAGTCGGAGTCTAGGAGTTGCTCCTAAAAATTAGCGTGGCGAAGCGAGCAGATTGTTCAAATGACGACAACTGGGATAAATGGTTAATTTCATCAAAACACGCCTGTCATAGCTTGGTAGCAGGAATGGTTTGGCAAATGACTCCAAAACTCAAGATGTGCTTGTGCGCCACTCACTTCTACCTAATTCGGGGCATTTCTGTGGTCGAGTCTGAAGATCTACAACACTTTTTTGGTTGCCTCATTCTATGATATGGAAACAGGTGCTCTATTGGTGTGGTTCTTCGGGAAACCTGAGATGCTAAGATGGGCAAAACGAAAGTCTTGGTCTCAATCCTTTTCGTAAGAATTTAATACACGTATAAAACAAGTTACTCTTAAGTCACACTTTCTCATATTGGAGAGATCGGCGAAAACGAGAATATTCAAAAACAAGCAAAGGCCATGGTGCATCTAGAGATGATAAACCATGATCTAGTATGAGGATGTGCCTTGGGGGACAACACATAGTGAAGGAGATAGTGAATCGTAATCGCTCATTCTAAATGGCTGGGATATGAAGGTCGAGTTCGTGTTTCTGTAGGGCCGTCATTGCTCGTGGTGCCCACCCGCCTGAAGATGTGGGCTCTAAACTCGGATGGATCTCAGCGAGAGCATAGCTGTTGTGGGGGGATGCTACGATCATCTAGAAAATTTTGTATGTTGCGTTGCGGAAAGGGTGTTCCCTGGAGGAGATCAATCTCCTAAACTGAAAGCTTGAAGCAAAGGGTTGGGAGGGGTTGAGAGTGGAGCTTCAGGATTGAGTTTCTGGATTCTAAATGGATTGTTGACTGACCTGAAACGGAAAATCAGACCTCCTGGGCATGGAGAGAGAGTTTCGAGTTGCTAAACTCTATTCAATGTTCTCAGATGCTTATTTCCTATGGTGGAAATGAACTCCAACCAGAATAGATTCTCTTGCCAGGTTTTGGTTCAATTCCTTTCATTTCTCATTTCTCATTCACTTCTTTTTACGGAGACTGATCTGTATATAAGGTCATGCGGGAACGGTATACGTGAGCGATGTAATTGATGTGGTTCAGTTGATTGTCGAGGTCGACACTAACCCACCTTACTTTCCCAAAAATAAAAAATAATAATGACTGATTCGGATGTACTCATAACTGTGGCCAGAGTAAAAACTATAGCCCAGCCTCTTTCAAATTCACCATGTGGTCTCATTTAACCTCTTTAATGTGGTTAAAAGTCATTAAACCCATAAGATCAAGAATCTTCCAATTAGTGCGAAGAAAACAAATTAACCACATGATTTAACTTAAAACCAAAATTAAAGAGTTTAGTTGAAAGGGTGTTGAAGATAGCACTAAGTTCTTAATTAGTCCAGTTGGTGCATATTTAAGAGCAGAGAAGGAGGGGGCATCCACAATGAGATGGTGCCTTCGGTTTGAAAATGATCCAGGGACATTAAATTTTTCCAAAATGTATGCTGCGTCTCATCAGTAAGGAGATCAGATGAAGCAGCACCACTTGTAAACCCATGAGCTCCGGAAGAAAGTAGGTATGGGTCATTCAATGAAATTAAAAAACATTAAACCCAGCGTGAAAAATTAATACTGAAAGTATTGTTTATTTAGAGTGGACCTTACAATGGCGGTGCTACTCTATTTTTTTATTAGAGTGGACATATACAATGGCGGTGCCTCGACGGCTGAGAACTTGATGATTCCATATTGAAAAATGTTAGCCTCGTTCCCTCTAACATAATTTAACGCAACTGAAAATGTTGATTGCATTAAAGGTTATTGTTAAACTTAAGAATTGTAGAGGTTTAATAAAATTTAAATACGAGGGGGCTTGCTTATAGCATTTGGGTCGGAGTTTACTTTTATGTAAAGTTGGTGATAATCATGTCTAATTATATTAAAAAAAAAAAGAATGTGCAAATAACTTCAATATTCTCCACATTAATATAAGACGTTCAAATATCTACGGCAGCTCCCCCAATGGCCATGACAAAGTTTCCCTGTATTTACACTTCGCGTGATATTTACATGAATTTTCAAAATGTTCCTTTGAATCGATCATCTATTTATACTATGTAATGCGAACTCTCTCTTGAACCCTTAGGACTAATTTTATAAATTTCTAAAATGCCCTATATAAGACATTTATAAGACACAAATTTCATAAAGTTCGTTCTCTAATTTCAGCTCTACTATTTTTTTTTTTTTTTTTGCATTTTATAGGTTAAAATTTGAACAGTCTACAATATCTACTTTTTAATTGTTGAGTAAGATGTATCCCCCCTAGTTCATAATTACCCGGGTAATACGCTAAAGAGGGTCAAAAGCGAACATGAGGGTTACCCATATTCTTGATTTTTAGAAGAAGTATTAAGTTTTAAAACCCTATGTTAGAGTTTTTTTTCCAAAATAATCATAAGACTACTTAATTTTAATTTTTTTTTTCTATTTTTTTCTAAAAACCGACGTTCAGAATGGTGGGTGACCTAGGGGTGGGTGAATCAAAACTTAGTAAGGGGGTCAAAGAGACAATGACAACCTCAAGGGCATAACCGGACTTTTCCCAATGTGGTTAAAAGTCCTCACCCCTAAAATCACCACTTATGCCTGGTTATCAGACAAAATATGAATTTTTCAAATCCAAGTAAAATTCAATAATTCCTAGGTATTTTCATTTTTTGTTTAAAAATAAAGGAGTAAGTGGATAACTTTCGGGGGTGAGGACTCTTAAACACAGTAAAGGAGTGTTGTTAAAGGGACACATGGCGACCTCAGTGGCATAATTGCTCTTCTGGCAAACGCTTCTAAGAAGAATGTTCCCAAGGCACACCAACCTCTTGGTAGTACCAAACATACCCTATTTTTTTGAGTCCCCAATCTCACGATCTCATATTTATAGAACCAACGTGTCGCTGAAGTTTTTGCCTAGGGAATATCCAAAGTTCCAAGTTTACTACTCAAAAATTCTTTATTTATTTAAAATGCCCTCTTAGGGTCCTCTTTCCAATATCCTCTCTTTCCTCTCTCAATACCTGCACGTGCCTGCCCAAGTTAAACTATAATTATATAATGACTAAATAACCGCATATATAGAGAGATTTAAATGATACGAGGATAACAATGTTCATTCATTTTGCTAAAGTCTCAAGTTTTTAGAAAGAAAATAAATTTAATAAAAATTGATAAGAGAAAACGAAATAAGAGGTAAGGCAATAAAAAGTTCAGGGGACAAGATTACTGGGTTTTACCTTATGTTGGTTGTATATTCTTACATGACTTAGGGATTGAGTTAGGTATTGACTTTTGTGTGTTTGGCAATTATTTGTCCTGCACTAAAATACGTGAATTGCTATTCCGCGTGAGGAAAAACATCGTACACTTGGCGCCGCGCCCTCTCCAGAATCGCAATCCATCAATGATGTCGGAGTTGACATTCGAGCAAACTTTCCTATAAAATGAGGTCGCATTTAATCTTGGAAGGTTTTAAATAGCACTGTATAGATAGCCACGGGTAACACACTGGGATAGCCAAGTGCTAGTTGTTAGGTCCATCATTGGAGGGGAGGTTGGTAGGTACCGGTAGGTGGCGTTCATTCCCCCACACTTTGTAGAGCACTAACCCACTGTAACCTCGATTGTGCTGAAAAAAAGATAGATAGCAAGGTATTCTCTTAAGATTTAAAGACTTGCTATAGATGCTTAACTGTTGTTTTGATTGGAGACTTGGGGTAGCACTCACCCGTGGTCAGCGACTAATTCACAAGGTGCGGCGAGAGCTTGCAACCGGCCACACTAGGTAAGCCAAAAAATCTGTGCGGGCTTGCCCCCCAAAAGGGGAGTAAGAAAGTCCAACCACAACCTTCGCTTTTTTTTTGGTAGTGAAAAATCACAAGAACAACAAAACCTGTATACCAAATAAAGACTAGAGGAGGGCAAGGTAAGTGTCACCTACGACCTCCGAATCTCAGGATTTAAAGAGAATATGAGTTCTCTCTAGGAACCCCAAGTGAACCAGCAAGTGCCCCAAGGAGAGAGACGATTGCACACTTGTTGAGCTAGTTATGAAGCTTCAATGTTAGATAACGAGATAGAACATACTCTCCACTAAAGAGAGCAGGTGCAATCGAAGAAATATCATCAAAAACTGAACAGACCTCTGAATCAAACTATA
The DNA here is from genome assembly GCA_015143295.1 of Tetracentron sinense. Taxonomy (NCBI): domain Eukaryota; kingdom Viridiplantae; phylum Streptophyta; class Magnoliopsida; order Trochodendrales; family Trochodendraceae; genus Tetracentron; species Tetracentron sinense. Next base: position 4,611 of record JABCRI010000975.1, read on the forward strand.
TGACATGCGTTTTGTCGTATAGTTTGCAAGATGAGGCATAAGCCCAGAAGAGAATTCTACTACTTAAATTAAAACTTACTAGTATTTAAATATTGTAAAAGAATATTTTATGACTAAATAAGAATCAAGATGAGACATCTAGACCATAGAGATATGAATTACTAAGATAAACAAAAATAAAAGAATTATAAGATTGGAGCTGTAGAAGGAAAATATCGTTTAGACTAGAAAGCATCATCTTCCCTAGTTCAAATTGATAGAATAGTAACAAGTTATAAAATTGTCGGTAAAATAATAATAAAAAGTTATTAAAGTAATTAGATATAAAACACTAAAATCATTTAACATTTATTTTTGAATTAGTCTAGGGTAATCCAAAAGTGTACTCCAAATATACTGCCTAATCTTCAACAATTTATCTAAATTATTACAGGATTGGTTTAGAACGATGTAGCACTTAGAAAGTACAAAATAAGCCAACTCAAATTATGACCGGTAGGTTAGTGATAAATTTAAGATTAGGTAATACCCATAGCCAGACAATTATTTTTTTGGGATTGTAAAAGATAGAAGCACCTAGTGCACATTATCTAACATCTTTGTTGTTGTCAATACTGCTCCAAAATATCGATTTAAGGGTTTGAAGTTAAACTTGTCCTAACTGCTCATAAAAGGGAGAGCAAGAAATTACAATCTAGCTGCTCCCTTGGGGAGAACCAAATTCTATCTTTCCTAACCCTAGGGGTCATTGGATACATCTCCTTTTTATTTTTGTATTTTTATTTTTGTTTTAAAAAATGGAAACGATTTTTGTTTTCAATTTTTTAAAGTGGCAAGTATGTTTGACATTACGAACTGTTACTTATTTTTTAAAAGAAAAAACAAAAAAAGTGTTTGGTACTATGCATTTAAATAATTCAATGCATGGTTGGTGGTAGTGGTGGTGGGGGCGGTGGGTGTAGTGTGGTGTGGGTGGTTGGTGGTGGTAAGGTGGTGTGTGATGCGTGGTGGTGGGGTGGATGGTGTTGGTGGGGTTGGTGGTGGATGGTGGTGGTGGTGGTGTGTGGGTTGGGGGGGTGGTAGGGGTGTGGTGGTGGTGGGTGGTGGGGGGGTGAGCTAGTGGTATGGGTGGTGGGTGGTTGTATTGTGGTGGTGGGTGGTAGGTGGTGAGTAGTAGTGGTGTGGAGGTTGAGGTAGGGTGGGTGGAAGTTTGTGGGGGGTGGTGTAGTTGTATTGTGTTGGGGAGGTGGTGAGTAATGGTGGTAGTATGAGTTGGTAGGTGGCGGTGGAGGTGGGTCGTGGGTGGTTGAGTAGAGTAGTGATGGTGGTGGGTAGATTGTGGTAGGTGTGGTCAAGGGCGGAGCAGGGGGGGTGGAGGGGACCATGGCCTCCCCCCAATCTTTTTGTCACATAAATAGTGGGCCCCCCAATGGAGTCCGGTTGTGCCCTTGAGGTTGCACATGTCGCATTAACACACCTTCTATGGTAACTAAATTCAATTTTTATTTTTAAAAACAGAAAATGGAAGTGCCAACCAAACGGGACCTAAAATTTTGGTTTTTTCCTAAAATTGATAGAGATGTTAAAAAAATCTCACAACTTAGAGATATAATAATAAAAGGGCAATTTTTTTTTTCATATATATAGTATATAGGGTATCATTAAAATGTAGCTACTACTGAATTAAAAACAAAACAATACTATAGAGTAGGTTTTTTTTTTTTTGTTTAATACTAAAGAGTTGTTGACACATGTGAAATCGTCAATAGGTAGGGTCCTTTGCAGCAGGACTTATAAAGTGATTTGCGAAAATCATGGCGAATTAATTAATTGTTTGTGTAGGTGATATTATTGGCCCCCCTCACTCGGCCTTCATCCAAAGGAGACATTAGATAACATACTCATTGCTCATGAAACATCCCATTTAGTAAGTAGAGCTAAGTGAGGTAGTGAGCTGACGATTGCGTCAAAACTGGGCAATAGAGCCGAGCACATGATCGTGTGGAATGACCTTTTCTCATTAGCATGACGTGTAAATTGAGTTTTTGTGAGCAATGAAATCATCTTATTTCTCCATATGTCACTCCAGTATCCTATGGTGTAGTGCTAAATGATGAACCAGGGAGTATCACGTCATTAAGGAGCTTGAGGCAAGGGGATCCTCAATCTCTTTATGTATTTATCTTATGCATGGAAACTTGTCTCGACTCCTTCACCAGGCTATTCCGTATAATCTCTTGAGTAATATCCGACTGGTTTAGGGGTGCTCTGGTCATTTCCATTTGCTTTATGCAGACTGATTGTATTTTGTTCCTCAAAGAAAATTTGTTTGAATCTCGAACCTCCTGGAGATCCTCTCCGATATGAAAGAGCGTCGGGTCAAGGAATAAATCATTAAAAAAATCTGGTATTACCTTTTGTTCCAATACCTCTTAGCATTTTCGAAGGATGATTGCAAAGAGGCTAAACATAAGAGCCATGCATGAGTCAAGTCAATATTTGGGGCTACCATCCGAGTTTGGGCGTTCAAAGATGGGAGTGTTTGATAACTAAGCAGGGGGTGCTCCAACGTTTGTAAGGTTGGATGGGAACCACTCTATTCAGAGAGAAGGGGTGTCCTAATCAAATACATTGTCCAAGCAATTCCCCAATTATGCAATGAGTTGTTTCAATCTTCTGAAGAGATGGACCACACCAAAGTGAATTCAGCCACAAGAAAATTCTGGTGGAGTAATAAAAGGGGCGAAAGATCCCTTGGGTAAGTTGGGAAAAGATGTGCCATAAACAGAGTTTTCGGGGGTCTTGAATTCTGGTGGAGTATAAAAGGGGCGAAAGAATCATTGGGCAAGTTTGAAAAAGATCTCTACTACTATAATGAGAATTGGAGGGTTGAGGCGTTGATTGAATTTTTATTTTTTAAATCTCTTAAAGTGAGAATTGGTGGGCTAAGGCGTTGATTGAGTTTTAAATTTTAAAACTCTTAAAGATAACACATAACTTAATAATTGTATTCCTTTTATATAGCACTCAGACTAGAACACGATTCCTCAATTGAAATATCTCCCTTATCTAACGCCCACCCAATCTCTCTCTCTCTCTCTGCGATTTCAAAAACTGATTTCTCAAAGAAAACCACGAGAGCATAAACAATTTCGGTAACCAAATATAGGAAGAATCGTTTATAGATCCCTATTGATTTCTCATTCATTTCAGTATTTTTAAAATTTCATAAAACGCTTTTCAACATCAACAAACCAGATTCACGGTTTGGATATTGGATTCTCCTCTCATCGGTATTTCAAAACCACTTTTGAACCTCGAAAAATCTTTGGTTTTTTTTTTTCATGCGTAACCTGATATTTCGAAATTATTAAACCTATCCTTATATAAAACAAAATTCTGATTAATATTTTACTTTAATGTGTTAGTGTTTTACTGTAATTCCCAAATACCCCTTATCTATTTAAACAATAAAATCACGCCAATTGTGATTGAACGGGAGAGTTCAATCTTCACTCTCACGTGCATCACACGTGCCACCTGCTAGTGTGGCATAAAGAGTTTCCAGGGGTCTTGGATTCAGGGACCTCCAGGATTTCAACATCGGACTCCTAACCAAACAAGGATGGAGACTCATCCTAACTCTCTATGGGCTCAAACTTTTAAAGCTCTTTATTTCCTAAGCTCCTCCTTTCTTAAAGCTACAGCGGGAAATATTATGGAGTCGCAAAAACCGTCGGTCCAGTAGTACCCTTCTCCTAGTCAATTGCAACTCATTGAAAATACCACTGACAAATACTAGTCCCACCAAAGGTTAAAGTGTTTTGTAGAGGGTGTGCCATAATGTCATTGTTGTGGCTTCAAACCCAATATGGATTATGCCCCCTCTGCCATATGGAGGAGGAAATCGTCGTGCACCTATTTCTCAATTGCCCTTGCTCCAAAAGTATATGGTTCGAGTCCCAGTTATCCCAAAATCCATCCAATCAATCTGAGCTCTAGTTTGGTGGTCGCGCTGGAGCCTGCACCCTGAGTTTGGTAAGGGATGTAGTCCTTTGGCTATTCAGTTGTGCTTGACATTGTGGGGAATTGGGAAACACTTAAATGATGTCATTTTTAACGGCTCTAATCCAGATCCTATTTCAACTAATCAGAAAGTGGAATGGCAGATTGTGGAACTGCTATAATCTACAGATAGAGGCACACCCAACTGTACAAAGACTAAACTAGAATCAATGTGACACGCTCTGGAGTTAAACTGGATAAAGATAAATGTCCAGGAGGCTTATCTCTCCCAAGTGGGCTGGCGACTGGTGAGGGAGCAGTGGCTAGACACTGTAACTCTTTATTTCGTTGCGTGTATCAAATTGTCTCCATTGTTGTATGAAGTTTATTATTTTGTATGGGGGACTATTCTTCCAATCTGAGTAAACTCAGATTGTTATTTACCTTTCCGATTTGGGGAAGAACCTCTGATTAAGAAGAATAATAAAAGAAGAACAAAATTTGAATAAAGTATTTGTATTTATTCAATAAGGTTGCCCAGATCACATGTAGGCGTTATAAGTGCCTCATTGAGGTTTTTATATTTTCAAAAAAGAAGAGAAAGTAGGATAACCATTATATGAGGCTCACCTAATATTCTCCATGTCGAATGAGTCTTCTTCGGTTTGTTTGTTTTTGCTTGTTGTTGCTTGAAGAGGAGGAAAAAAGTATTTCTGGGAGTTCTCTCTCTTTTCTCGTATTTCTTCGTGTGAGTTTCTTATGAGAAACCTTCATTTTATAGGTTTGAGAGAGTTCTTTTTGATCTTTCTCTTTGACTCTTTTATTTTAGGGAAGTCAACTTGGGCTCTCCTCTTAGAGGATATCAGATCACGGGTCTTCCTTATCTAGGAGACTCCTAAAGCTGAAAAGAGTCATCTTCTTTTGAGGACTCTTGCACCAAGTTTTCCCCTTTTAGGAAGAATCCTAGTACTTTTCGAAAAAAGAAAAGAAGATCTTATCTTCTTCTCAAAAGGTGGATGTCAAGTCACATCCCTTCCTAGGATGTAGGACATAGTCCTAATCATTTCATGATTATGTGGTGTCATGTAGCATCCCATGAGATTTTAAAAAAGAAGATCCTTATCTTGGGATTCCCTAAAGCTGATAAAGAATATTTTTTATTAAGGATTCTCTGACCTATGATAGTCGGGGTATTGACTGTCAGTTGGAGACGGATTGATCTAGGTCTAAGGCCTATTGGAACCACAGACCAGGTCTTTGAAATGGGACTGACCTTGATTAGTTCATAGATCAAATGGGTGAGACCATAGGTCTTGCCCGTGGTCTGGGTTAGGTCCAGGACCAAGTATAGTGATGGTTGATCCGTGAGGTCTTGACCCTCATGGATTGAACATGTGTCAGTCTCTGGGAGGCTGACATTCAAGTTTGATCCGTGAGAATTTATCCTCACGGATTAGACACGTGTCAGCCTCTTGGAGGCTGACACTAAAGAGTTAAATCCGTGAGGCTTTTTCTCACGAATTAGACACATGTCAGTTTCTCGAAGGTTGACACTCAAGAGTCATCCGTGAGGTTTTGGCCTTCATGGATTGGACATGTGACAGCCTTTCAAAGGCTGACATTTAGGGGTTGGGTCTATGAATTTTGTTTTCTCGGACCTGACACGTGTCAACCTCTCGGAGGCTGTCACTCAAAGGTCATCTGTGAGGTTTTAATCCTCACGAATTAGATACGTGTCAGCCTCTCGGAGGCTGGCATCCAAAGGTCATCTGTGAGGTTTTAATTCTCATGGATTGGATACATTTCAGCCTCTCGAAGGCTGACACTTAAGACTCATCCGTGAGGTTTTGGTCTTCACGGATTGGGTACGTGTCAACATCTCAGATCCTAACACCAAGAGTCATCTGTGAGGTTTTGGTCCTCACGGATTGGGTAGGTATCAGCCCCATGGGGGTTGACACCAAGACTTGATCCGTGAGGTTTTGGTCTCCACGGATTGAACATGTGTAAGCCCCATTGGAGCTAACTCTGAGAGGTTTTGTCCCTTCAGATCAGAGGCTGAGATCAGGTATAGGCAGTTGTATTGAACTTGGTGTATCTGAATTGTTAGGGGGTGACAATTTCGTTGCCCACAGACACCACCGAGGAATTTTCATTACGTCAGTTGGAAAGATGCTTTGTGGCTGGTCTAGTAGGGTGGCGGAAGAGAACCCCATCCGCTTGGGTCTTGTGGCTATTCAAAACAAGTGGAAACTCGTGATTGTGGAATCAGACACAAGAAAACTTGGATCATCTTGTGTGGGGGGGGGGGGGGGGGGGGGGGGGGGGGGGGGGAAGCGATGGGATCATGGGGGTATTCTCAAGATAATATGACAAACACATAAGAATCACAAGATATACTTGGTTCACTCATCTAGGGCTATATCTATACTTGAAACGATCCAGATATACCTACTCTAATAAAAAGGAAGATTATAAGAGAACATATAAACAAGAATACACTATTTAAAGACGTTACCACATCCTTTGACAGACTCTCACACAACCCACGATTCATTATTACTCTCTCAACCCAAATTTGAACTGAATCAGCACAAACGTCATCCGCTCGAGCGGCTTCTTGTCTCTGCTCGAGCGGTTTCCCACAGATCTTGATTCTAAAATCCTTTCTTGAGTCCTTTCAGGTATAAGGGCAAACCAACACTCGATCCCACGTGGAGAGTGCACCACGAACCAATACTCTCCACCATTGAAAGCACATCAAGATAAGTCGTGAGTACGCTCTTCTTACCAAGAGTTACACGGGCTTTTCAGGGGAGTCAACCCACTCTCCCTAGAAGCCCTACATCTCACATCTCCACTTTTCTCTTCCTCTTGGTTGACTTTTATTATAAGCCTCAATTTTCAGGCATCTAAGGGGCTGTTTGGCATCGTTCCTCGGGAACGATTTTTCGTATCCCGAGAATAGAAACAGTCTAAACGCGTTTGGTAAGTCGATTTTAGGAAACGATTTTAAGAATCATCCTGCTTTAAGCATAATTTTTAGGGAACAAAAAAAGTCGCTTTTCAGAATCAATTCGGAGAAACACACTTAAAACAAACAAGGTAAACATCAAAATTAACAAGAAAGATGAGATATAATAAAAAAAAAATTAGTATTTTATGACACTTATATATGTGTTGATGATATAAAAATATTAACACCTAAAATAACTTTTTTTTATTTTAATTTTTTTCATCCAAACGTAATTTTGTTATTTCTTTTCTTCATAATTGATTCACAATACAAAATTGATTATAAGAATTACAATTTATAAAAAGCAATTCTTTTTCAAAATGAGAGAATCGTAGAATTGATGCCAAACAGCCCCTAAGTTATTTGGGATTGGACTCAATAGATTTTGAGATCGGTACTCCAAACCTAGACTTACAAAAGGCTAGGCTTTGCTTTCTCTTGAAAATTGTACCCTATTTTTTCACTTTTTGTTTCCTCAATTGAAAAAAAAGAAAAGGAAAAAGCACCCCTTGTCAAACATGGTTTTCCTGTTTTTGAAATTTTCTAGCTGTTTCACCCAACTAGTCTGAACAAACCCGCTAGGGTTGTCCAATTCCACAGAAACGTCAAAAGTCAAGCTAGAAGTTGGGTTTGAATTTTTAATAGACACAGGATCATCTTTGTCTTTGACACTTGCCTTGTCTTGTCTGGGAGGTTTGTCTTAAGAGCAAAAATATGACACGTGGTTATTAATCTAAGTAATTAAGTCAGTTAACACCCAAAGTTACTAATAAGCTCACTTTAACTTCAATTTTAGAAGAAAAAGCTACCAAAATAAAATCTTGGCAGAAATACTAGCCCAGACTCGAATTTCTAAATTCTCATTATTTTTGTTTTTTTTTTTTTTTTGGGGTACCGAGGGTATTCGGTTCTCTTAAAGCACCACTAGTCCCCAGGAATGTGTAACACCCCCAAACCACATATTAGGAAAGACGGGATAAATCCTAAGGGTGACCAACAAAGCTGGGAAGAGATTCAAACCCAAGACCTCCGCTTCCAAAGGTGTGGTCCTTGCCAACAGCCCAACCTATTCTCATTGTGATAATAGTAAAAGCTACGGTTGTCGCCACTTTTTCTATTACTTTTAAAACTAGTTGAAACCATAACTTATTCTTTTTAAGTAATTATTTTCTTAAAAGGATAGTGATGATAAAAAAAAAAGTTTGAAAAGTGAAAAATATGGGCTGCGACCAAGGGTGTATTTGAGCCGAGCTTGAGCTTTGAGTTTGGCTTGAGAATGCACGAATTAGGCTTGAGCTAGAATATTTAGGTTGAATAAGCTTGAATGAGCTCCACTTCCGTTAGAGCTCGAACTTTATTCAAGCCGAGCCGATCTTAGATTGGCTCAAACTTGATTCACAAAATTATTTTGTTTAATTTTATATGTTTTTAATAGAAGTGTTTATTAGTAAATTATAGTAGAAAAAATATAAAAATTAATATATTTATATTAAAAAATATATATTTGGGGGAAAAAATATAAAAATTATTACAATTTATGATAAAGAAGGGTAAAATATTATCTTATATTAATATAAATAATATTATAAAAATATTATGCGTGTATATATAATACTTTGAGCCAATCAAAACCAATCCCTGAATGAATATATAATACTTTGAGGCAATCAAAACTAATCCCTGAATGAATCGTCAAGCTGAGTCAACAAATCAAATAAAACCTGGCTTGAGTTTGGCTTGTTTAAACATTCAAGCTAAAATAAAAAGTTTTGCCTTGAATTATTAAACACTCAAATGTGAGATTACCTTAAGCTTGGCTCGTACAAGCCGAGTTGACTAGCCAACAAGGGTGGAGCTAGGATTATTTTAGTAGGGGGGACTTGATTAAAAACAATAGTACTTGTTGATGGATTTGTCGAGAATGATTAGGTAGATAAAAAAAATATTTTAGATCTAGGGAGATGGAGGTTGGGGAGCAAAGCCCCCAATTTTATTTTATTTTTAACGACCAAGTTTGTCAGTCATTTCATACATATCTTAAGGGTATTGTTTATCCTTATTTGTGAAACAATTGTTCCCTTTTGCCCATGACTATGCCAACTTGTTAAATAATTGAATAATATAATATAAAAAATATATTTGTTTTGAAATGTTGAGGAGACAACTACCCCTTTGTCTCATGGCTATGCCCTATATAATTATTAAATAATATAATATATGTTTTTTAGGGGGCAACTGCTCATTGTTCCATGATTATGCCAAATTAAACAATTAAACAACTCTGTATAAAAAGACAGTAAAATAGACAACGGACCTAGCTGAATGTCGATCCTCATTGGTCCACGACCTCCTGTTCAACACTCACTAGCTAACTATGGTTAAGATTCACTCACTCGTAGGGATTGTCCATCTAACCTTAATTTTTTATATTTAAAACATATCTTAATTTAATTAAGCTCAACCATTGTTAAGGGACACGCGGATGGGAATTCGTCTAGCTAAAGGCGCAGTCCGTAGGAGACACCATGCATGCCCCCATTCCCATGGCTGACCTTTAATAAAAAAAATTATTTTTTCAAAAGTTCAGCCAACATGACTTGAGGGCAGCCTACTTGGGGCTAACCTTCTAATTTTATGCATATTGTGTTTTTGTGTATTTAAATTTTGTAAAACTAGACTCGCATTATAATATTTCCTGAATGACTAATAGCAGATGGGTGGAGGCGGAAGCTATTCGGTTGGGGTTGCAAGCGGTTATTGTCCAGGGTTGGAATCAAGTAATTATCAAATCTGATTCGAAAGAAATCATCGACTACCTTCTAGGTAGGTCTCTTATTCAGCTTTGGGAGATTGGTTTGATTTTGGAAGATATCCTAAAAAATGGCAGCTCTCAGCTGTACGGTGAAGTTTCAGCATGTCCTTAGGGATGCTAATTCGGAGGCCCATGTCGCAGCCCAGGAAGGGTTGGCGTGGAGTATTCGGAAGTTATAGGTTCTCCTTGTTTCTTTCTCTGAAGGTGATCGCAGTAGAAATGATAGGTTTCCACAATTGGGTGTATCTCTTTGAGGAATGGATCTCATGAAATAGAATGATTCCTATTTTGCATCAAAAAAAAAAACTATCGGCATAGGTTTTGTATTAGATGATTCCGAATATTGTTCCATGTGTCATTGCAAAGTAAATCTAATTTTTTTTTCCAGCTTTTAATAGATACTAGTGATTCTTCTGTTCAGATGGGCAAACTGTTGCGTTGTTGCTCCTTTGTGTTTGGGGTTTTTCCCTAATTGTCTTTATAGTTTAGTTTTGTTCTTAAAATACACACCTTTTAAAAACTCTTTTTTGAATGGCCCCATACACATGTGAAGGAGTTCATACATGCAAACTTTTACTATTTTATCCAAACCATTTGAAGGAAAGACATTTGTATCACCTCCATTCTCATCAACCATGGAGAGCTCCCTCCGTTCCTTATCAACAATGGAACTTCTTCGTTGATTAAGAAGAGTTCCTAAAAATTTTATTACTTATCATTTCAACTAACATTTCCATAAGAGAACTTTGTTCCTTTAAACTATTAACCATGACTGTGAGAAAACGCCATTAATGAAAGAAAAACACTCATTTTCGGGTTTCTTACATTTAAAAAAATTTAGTTTAACCTAAAGAAAAATGATTATAATCATGATATTTATGATTTTAAACCTTAAATCTCATGTTAGATGGTTTTATATATGTTTTCTTTGTTTTTTTTTTTTTAATGATTTACAGCGTGTAATTTATACTCAACAAGTTAGGTCGATATTTCGTATCGATACTGGTTGTATTCCAAGGTTGAAGACAATCAGTATCGATATACATCAATAATATTGATACAGGTCAATATAGGTATTGATATTATTTGTACAAGTCAATATGAGCATCAAGATGTATCGATATGGGTCAATATGAGTGTCGATATTATTGGTACAGATCAATATAAGTATCAATATGGGTCAATATGAGTATCGATATTATAGGTAAAAATAGCAAAAATGTCATTGAAATTGTAAAAGTTCCCAAAAAACCCTCTAAACGACCTAGAAATAGAAATCTAACATAGAGAACCACCTTCTGCTATTCAACTCAAATCCATCTATTCGAGCTACTTCAAATTCATATATTATAATATTCAATCGTACTTTAGGACTAAAAGTACTTATGGCTAAAACAAGTTCTGTCTTTGGGTATCGATATGAGTATTGAGCAGGTGTAATGATCATATGTATGAACCGGTATCGATATGTATCGATTCTACGTGTAGACAGCTTCGTTTTTTTTTTTTTTGTGATTTTTTCATTTTTTTAAGATAATTTACACTAAAACATCCATTAAAGGATAAATAAGTGAAGAGTTTCATGAGATGGGAAGATGAGGAGAGTGGGAAGCTTCTCCAAGCTCATATGCACGTATGTAAATCCCTCTTTTCATCTTTTTCTTCTTCTTTTTTAAAACTATTCTTTTAAATGTTGGTGGTATTAGAAGGGTGTTTCAAACTTTTCATAAATAAAAAAATTATGAGAAAAGTCATTAGGGCATTATGAAAAGGTTTTAAAGGTGGATATTTTGAGAACAAAGCCGAACTATAAGAGCAATTAAGGAAAAACTCCTTTGCATTTTATAAAGGTAGGCCCCATACCAAGCCAATCTTCATTCTTTTTGGGTGGTTCTATGCGTACCCCAATATTTATTAAAATACACCAATATTAATGCTAAAAAGGTAAAAAGAGGATAAAAGGACCACAATGCCATCTTATTCAACCTCCGTCCAAAAACCTGTTACAACACATATTGATCTGATCATGGAATAAATATTGCTTGTCCCGTAGGTCATCCACTGTCCTCTACTTCTAGGAATATTGAGCAAGCAAAATAAAAAAGCACATAAAACGACTTATTTCTAAGTCATTTAGTCCTAATAGTTCTTAAATTGAAATAAGCAGCCATTGTTTCTTGGTGGGTGCCAATCAGGATTCTCTTGTAGGGAGGACTAACAATGTGGTTCGGGGCATAAGCCCAATTTTTATTTTTTTTTGGGCCATGTTCATGGGACATCGCCTTTATTTGTGTCCATTTTGTAAATAAAATCTTTTATAATAAAAAATTCAGGGGGGGCTAGAGCTCCCCGTCCTCCAGCTCCGCCCCTTTCCCAGGCTACACCCTTATTATTGCTAAAGTAAAAAAAAATTCAAAATTTCTGGGGGGCTGAAGCCCCCCTGGCCCCATGTGTCTCCACCAATGGTGCCAGCTCCCACCACTAAAAAGCTTCAAAATAACAGAACTTGAGAAGAAGCAGGAAAGGAAAAGACATAAATGAAATAATGACTCATGCAAAACCCTAACCCTACAAAGAAAACAGAAGGCGAAGGGTAATATTATTTCATTCTTCCTTGTTTTGTGATTGCAAAACTGAGAATCACGTGGGAGATTGGCAGCTGCAAAACTCAGATGATTTCGTCTTTACAAAACACACAGCTTTTGGTGAAGAAATCAGTCTTTTGTCAAACACGATTTGTTGGTAGAAGTTTAAGAAGAGGGCTTTTTTTTTTGTCATTTTAAGCTTCTATTTTATTGTTTAACTAGAGGTTTTTCAAGATGGTGTATATTAAAGGGGCAACATTGGAATAACACCGTTGTAACTTTTTTATGACTGCACCCCATTAGTAAAAATTACTTACTTCATCATTAAATTCAGGCTTTACTTTTTCACCCTAAAAATAATAAAAATAACCATAAATTTTATAACTACACCCCCAAAAATAATTTTCTACCACCCAAAGGAGATTAACTCTCAAAGGTGATGCATATATCATGTCTAAACGGAAAATGAGAATAAATAACCAATACCTCGTAAGCACTTAGGCAAATGATCTTGCAGGTAAGAACACCATGGATCACATCATCGTCCTTAGAAATTGCTTATTTCAACATAATAGATCAATCACTGTTGCTTTCTAGGTCCATGTTCGTCAAATGTCCAATGCAGAGATAACAAAAGTCTTAGATGCAGCATATAAACACCAGTACAATACATACACCGTTGAGGAATACATGATAGAAGTAGTAATTTTTATCACGTATCAGTAAACTCACTCACACCGTTGAGGAATACATGATAGAAGTAGCAATTTTTATGAATATAAAATGATGCCACTACCATAAAACCCGGTATTCCCTAGTACAATAGACACACCATGTAACCCACACCCACTCATCAATCCATCTGAATCGTTCATTCAGTGGGTCATACCCCAAGTAACCATCGGATCATTAGATGAGCAACTCAAAAATATTGTCAAGGGAAACGGTAATGGTAAAGAGTCAACAATCAAACAGTAAAGAAAATCAAATCTACCTGCTAATTTCATCAAAGAAGTGGCCCAAAAGTTCTGAATTCTGATGGGTAGTCTCTTGGATGGTTTTAAATTTCGTTGAAATTTCGGTTTTGTCCTACCCCCCAACGACATCGATACAAAGTGAATTTCGAAAAATAGATTTCGACTGAAATTTCGGGTCAAATGTCGGATTTCAAAGATTTCAGAATTTCAGTAATATTTCAAAAATTTATTTTTAAATGGGTTTTTTGTTTCTTTTTTAAAAAATTAAATTTCCAAAATATTTTGATATTTTTATTGAAATTTCAGAAATTTATATATTAATTTTAAAAATAAAATAATAATATTTATATAAATATGTAAAATTTCAAAAAATATTATTTTTTTAACATATATATTTAATAAATATATATATATAATAAAATATTAATATTTAGGATTTCGAAATTTTGCCGAGATCTAGCAAATTTTCAGGATTTCGTTCTGGTTGGCTACTCAAATCTCGCAAATTTTGAAATTTCAAACCTTGGTCCCTTGTAGACTACCTTTGTTTTTTTAGTAGGAAGTCATCATATCACACACACAAACTAAACGCACGCGCACACAGCCAGAGCTAGACTACCTTTGTCGAATCTATAATATTGCAAGCACCACAGTTGACGGTACATTTTTTTTAGGAGAAAATACATTTACACCTCCTTAGGATTGACAAAAATATACATAGACCCCCTCAGCTTTCAAAAAATACATTAAATACCTTTACTTTTCAAAATAATGACACTTACACCCCTTCCGTCAATTGACCATTAGTCAACTGAGAGACCTATTGATGTCATGCAATAAATTCTATAAAATTTCAAAATTACCCCTCAAATTATTTTGGGGAAAATACATTTACACCTCCTAAGATTTGACGAAACTGCACATAGGCCCCCTGAGGTTGACGAAAATACACATAGACCCTCTCAGTTTCAAAAAATACATTAAGAACCCTTACTTTGTAAATCTAATTATTAAATTGAATTAGAAGTATTATTGGTGACTAGTGGTGAAAAATCTAGGATTCAGATTCTTATTAAGCTATGAAACAGTGACCTAATTACAATGAATTAGAAATTTCTTTTTCTTTGGTAAGTAAGTTGGGATTGAACCTGTAATCTCAACGTTCAACATAACATGATGTAAGATCTCGAAAACCATTGTTGGAATCCATTTGATTACTAATACTATGTAAAAGTCAAAAGATGTTCCATAAAGTTGTTTCAGTGTATCAACATATGCATTTTGAGTATAAAGTGGTCTTCTTATGCTTGTTCATCTCTTCCCAAACGCTCCAACAAAATGGTACCTGAGATTAGACTCCACAGGGCGTGCATAGAGTGGTCTTGCCCTTAGATAGACCATCCAGAGGTGAAGTTCCTTTAAGTCCATAGTTACCAAAAGGAGAGCGAAAACGAGAAGTAAAACGAAAGAGATGAGCAGGAAGCGAGACTCAAAATATCATTTGAAAACGAGAAAGTGAGAAATGAGATATGCACACCAAATTCTCATTATATCGATATGGGCAGCCATACTTTAGACTTACCTCATATGAGACTTGTTGAGATTACAGGTTCAATCCCAATTACCTACCAAAGAAAAAGAAATTTCTAATTCATTGTAATTAGGCTATTGTTTATAGAGCTCTTACTTAATTGAGAATTTGAAACCTAGATTTTTCACCACTGGTCATTTAATAATACTACTATTTATTGTAATGTTGGATTTGTAAAGTAAGCGGTGTCTAGTGTATTTCTGATAAATGAGGGAGTCTATGTGTATTTTCGTCAACCTCATGTGGTTTATGTGTATTTTGTCAAACCTTAAGAGGTGTTATATGTATTTTTCCCCCAAAATGATTCAAGGGGTAATTTTGAAATTTTTATAAGTTATTGCATGACATCAACAGGTTGGTTAGTTAACTGACAGAAGGGTTGTAAGGCCATTATTTGAAAAAGTAAGGGCATCTAATGTATTTTTGAAAACTGAGGGGATCTATGTGTGTTTTTGTCAAACCTCAGGGGGTGTGTAAGTGTATTTTTCCCTTTATGGGTTTTTTTTTTCCCATAACAGGTAATGATGGAAGGCCATGATGAACTTCTCAAAAGTTTAGAACGTAGACTCCTAAGAACATCTCCAAAGGGGGAAACAATTGAAGTAGCAAAGTACCGTTGTTATGCCACATTGGATTGGAATTCCTCCAACGGAGGGTAGCAAAGTGTTTTGTCAAATTGTTATCTCTTCAAAACATGAAAAATTTGCCGTGTTTTAAAGAGGTAACAAACAATTTAAGTGAGTAAAATATAGGTAAACCCCACCAATAATGTGTAAGTTTCAAATGGTTGATGATTAATGGTACTAAATTGCTACTTCTATTGGAGTGCTAAACCTCAAAAGTATCAAATAGAGGTAACAATTATATATATAGGGTAATAAATGAACAATTTGCTACCCACATTTGATACTTCTCTTTTGAGATGGTCTAAGGAAATTTGTCGTGTTTTGAAGAGGTAGCAAACAATATAAGTGAGTAAAATAATAGGTAGACCCCACCAAAATGTATAAATTTCAAATGGTTGATGATTAATGGCATGATAACTAAATTTGCTATTTCTATTGGAGGTTTTAAACCTCAAAAGTATCAAATGAAGGTAGCAAATCTGTATACATAGCGTAACAAATGACACATTTGTACCTTTCTTTCTGAGTGGTCTAAGGATTGGGGTACGGCTATAAACCGGTTAAAAAACTAAAAGTAAAAAAAAAAAAAAAAATTAAAAAGGAGTTCAATCATAAAAGTGGGATTCGCCCTAGTACAACCCTAAATTTAAATTTTAGAGTTAATATTTTAATTATTACTTTATAAAAAACAAGTTTAGATGGTTGAACCCTCGGGTCAATAAATCTTAACCACATTTAAGGGGTATTAAAAGGGACACATGTTAACTGTGGGGAAGACGAGACTTCTTGGAGTTGAGTTACAACTTAAGAGAAACTCAAGTCTTTATAGAACTAAGCAGGGTTAGTGTTGGCAAACAAGAGTTGAAAGACACATGTCGAGCTAGTGTCAATGCTTCAGGAGTTTTCCTAAGCAAATGCTTCTGCAAAACCACCAATATATATATAAATAGATCAACAGCCAACAGATTGCATTTCAAGCCAATGCAATTGCATATGTGGCTCATGTTGATAGGAAGATAAATTTTTTTCAAAATTTGAATATGTAGTATAATGCCATGAGCTATGTGTCCCTTTTCACACTCTTTTTAACTTAATTAACGTATAAGAAAATAAAGTTCATATTTTATTTTATTTTTCTTTTTAAAAAACGTGTTTAACTTCGTTCTAAGTAAGTGAGGTTCATAACTGCAATATCAGATGTGTGGTAAAAAAGAGGGAGCATGTATCAATGAGGCCTGATGCAATCAGAACTACCACTATCATAAGATCTGTTGGTAAAAAAAAAAGGGAGCATGTATCAATGATGCCTGCACATAGACTACATAGTAATGCGCAATAAGTTAAGCATTTTCCCCTTATGTATCGACTAGCGGGTGGCACATGCGATACACATGAGAGAGAGGGGAAGGGAACGAGGAGAGAGACTGAGAGAGGGACTATAGTGAAGAAATTTTAAATTTTGAAACTAAAAAGATGGAGTTATGAGTTGGAAATTACCGTGTAGGAACACATGTCCCCTATTTTTTCTCTTAAAAAGTAGTTACAACTTAGAGCGAGGTGTGCCTCCTTCATTGAGAGAATAAGGAATGAGCATGAGAGAAGATAAAGATATGAATTTTGAGAGAATCTTGGAGATATTGAGAGATTATTGTTAGTTGTAGTTGACTCTTACTTCAATACCCTTAATAACCTTCTCATGTAAATATAAGATACCATAATACCTTAATTTTTTTTTATAAAAGAGTTATGGGTAAATAAAAAAAATGTAAAAAATTTCACCCTTATATATAAAATGAGACTCTTAGGAATATTGAAAAAAATAATAATTTGTTTAATCTTGCTTCTCTCATTGTAAACAAAAGAGGAAGAGGAGATAATAGAGATATATATCACTCTGATTTTTTTGGGTTCGAAATGATATCACTGGACACACCAGGGCTTGTCTTAGTGGTAGTGTATCCCTTGCTTTGAGGGGAAGTACCGGGGTTCCATTCCCAAGAAGGGTGGGGGGTTGTATATACTTTCCACTCGCCCACTAACTGAAGAGACAATAACACCTAACCGGGGTTGCGCCTACATGTCCTATTTTCGAACCAAAAAAAAAAACGAAAGATATCCCGAACACATAGGGCGTTCAAAGGATCTGGTAGGGGTAAGGGCAGGGTCGGGGTCAACCCTAGCACTAACCTTCCCTATAAGAGTTAGGCTATATAGCCTAGTCCTAGCCCTTCAAGGGTTGGGGTGATTGATTGGGGCTAGCAAGCCATGCCCTCAAGGGCTAGGGCCAGGCTAGGCCAAGCCAAAAGGGCCGGAAGAGAGGGAGATTTTGTTCAAAAAAAATAATTCAAATTGATGATAGCAATCATACAATATTAACTCATGAAAAATTGTGAGGACTTTCAAGAAAAATTGATATATCAGAGGTTTGGTTATGAATTTATGAAATACCCCATATGACTATTCATTAACAGGGAGTTATATTAGTAATTTACAATTTAAATTAAGTATTCTTAAAGAGGGGAGGGGAGGGCGGGCGGGCTGGGCAGGGTCAGCCCTATGCCGGCCCTATGGAAGAAGGGATTCTTGGTTTTGGGCCCTAACCCGCCCGAGGCCAAAGAAGGGCCAGGATGTGGCAGGTTTGGAAGGGCGGGTCGGGTTGGATACCCTTCAACTAGGGCTTTTTGACAGGCCTACAGACACAACTTGTATAAAAACACAACCCAACCCGGACCTATTTTTTTTGGAGAAGTAAAAACAGGACCTATGCTATGGTCTCGTAAAATCGTAATTTTTGAAGAATGAGTCATTCCAACGTCAAATACACGCTGATTGCATTGCTCTACGTTTACAGCTCCCACTAATCTCTTCTCTCGTATTGCATGCTCTTCTGCAAATCCATCTATCTTCTAAGCAGAAGCCATAAGCCATGACTCGCAGAGCAGAAAGCAAAGCTCTTTGAACTCAATAAATGAACCGCGAGTTAACGACAGTACTATGGCGCAAAAATTACTCCCTGGTCGGCCCCGGGCAAAACACGGTACACTTCTTTATAATTCTTGTTCTTTTTTCCCCAAAAAACGGAATGTGTGATGCTGGTTTCTTTTGAATTGAAGGAAACCTTGCTGATGGTTCTCGATTCGACTCCCGTGAACCTAATTTGAGTTCATCTATCATAACGTAAAATCATCTGATTTTTGTTATTCTGCTCTTTATGAAGAAAATCAGGTCTGGGGAATTGTAATTCTTATGGATTGCTTGTTTCAAGAAAAATAGGAGCACCGTCATAATTTGATGGATATTTACGTTGATTGAAGTAGGTCCCTGGCAGGTCTCTATTTTGATTGGATGTTGGAAAACCATGTTTCTGAGCCTTAAACTTTTTAAAATATCTAATTAGGTAAATCTAGTATGAAGAATGAATCTTCTCTCAATGCTAGGGTTGGTAATGTTTGAGAATGTGAAAACTTGCTAATGGTATCTTTGAATTTGGAAGAATTTGTTGAATCTACACGCCAAAAAAAAATTATTGGGGAAGGAAAAGGAATAATATAGTACACCCATATGAAATTGCTAACGTTTACAAGGATGGTCTTTCCCTAGTCTAGGTCATGGGTTTTTCCTTTTGGTATAATTCGAGTATTATATACAAATTCTTGACTCATGAATAAATGAATGTATTCAGACTTCATGGGCGTAGTCCTACTTTCATGGACGCTGGAATTCTATTTCACAACTGATTTTTTTTATTTAAGAATGTAAGTATTCTTCAATTTTGTTTAGTTACCAGAAAGGAATTGGGCTTGATAGGTTATGATTCTCATCCACCCAACAAACTTAAGGACATGGAATGCTTATTATGTGTTGGTTAGAAAAATCAGAGAAAAAATACAGGGGAAAATGGATAAACAGGGTGCGGCGAATTAACAAAGAGACCAATACTTGTCAATGGCGTAAGTAATCCTTGAACCAAGTTGCGCAGATAAAGAGATAAGGCTGTCGGAATTGACACACAAGGTATCGACTCGGCAAAACCCCATAACATAAGATTCTCAGACATGGAGGATATTTTAAAAATCTTTATTTAAAGGAAGTATGTATAAACTTTTTTATGATAAGGGCACTAATAATAGAGATTGCAAAGAGAACATAAATATAAAACCGTTAAATATTCAAAAAATACTAAAAAATAGAAAATCTATAATCAAGGTCATTAAATTTGCAAAGTACCAATATTGCATTCGTAAGCCAAATAAATATAATGATATTATCGCCTAGTCACAAAGTTCAGGGTTCGGGAATAATCGGCAAGGGTCAAGTAAGAAAAATTCTGGGAAAAAAAGGATAAACATATAATTAAAAAAATTAGAAACTGAGTTAATAATGAATCTACCAATTTGGTGAGATACTATATAAAACAAGAAACGATAACAACAGTATAAAGATAATCACACATTGTAACATCCAATCATTCCAAACGCGGCATCAAATCATTAAAACATTAAACTACCACGATTAAAAAAAAATATAATAGCTTATTAATAAAATCTACATCAAGTCATCAATCGCTCAAAAAGCTGTCATCAAAGTCATCAATATTACATAAGTCTTCATCCCAAGATTTTTTAAAAATTATTATTTTTGGGCTCGTATTATTCTTTTTGTGTGTTTTAAAACGGTTTGTTCTTCGTATTATTCAGTTTAAACGAGTTTTTAACGAGAATATGCATTTTTTTTCTCGTTCAAAAAACGGGTTTAAACTCTATTGCCAGGGGTAGGGTAGTATGGGGTTTTTAAACAGTTTCTTAAAAAAAAAAAAGCAAGTTAGTTTGTTGTGACTATGATTTATAGCCAACTAATGTAATGTTAACGTATATATGATTGTTTGCATAACGTACCTAAAGAAGCAAATTTGGATATAAAACTATTAAATCTATTCACTATAGATGGATACTGTTTTTAAAAAGTATAGATTACAATTCATCAACTGTATAAATATTGTTGAAAATGGGGTGTAAATTCCAAGCCATATTAGGACTTTCAAGTTCGATAATGCGATACCACTATTAGAAATATCCGAATTCGATCATATCCAAAACTAGTGAAATAGATGTTCGTATTTGACTTCGATTAAAAATGAGAAATTATTTGAGTACTTAATTAAAAAAGTAAAAAACAAAGTAAAGCCAAAACAAACAAAAAAGATAAATTTCCATTAAAATATGTAAGTTAATATTTTATCTTTATATTAAAAAAAAAAAGGTTTCCGATTATGTAAAAAAAACATATCACTAAGTATTTTAGTCTGCATCAGGTAC